>JACDJE010000306.1:2434270-2491452 GCA_016647715.1 Pavo muticus
CCCAGAGGGTGGTGACGCACTGGAACAGGTTGCCCAAGGAGGCTGTGGATGCCCCATCCCTGGAGGCATTCAAGGCCAGGCTGGATGTGGCTCTGGGCAGCCTGGTCTGCTGGTTGGCGACCCTGCACACAGCAGGGGGTTGGAACTAGATGATCATTGTGGTCCTTTTCAACCCAGGCCATTCTATGATTCTATGATTCTATGATCAGGACTGCAAAACCAAAGGACCTGGGCATGCTAATATTGAAACAACCAACTCATATTGTTGCAGTCCCCTTCTGCGTGTGCTTTCTGTATTTTTATGTTTCCTGCAGATAATCTGAGAAGAGTTAACAAACCTTCACACTAAATGGCTCAAGTCAATCACTAATTGCACGTTTCCAGGAGAAGACTTTCCTTGCCTTTCTATTGCACGGTCATTTCTGTTTTTATACAAAGAAGGTGCTAATGGCATTAGCAGGAGCAAAACTGTTAACATCTCATTCACTTCTGAAGAGGTTGCACGTCAATAGGAGTTTCAGGTGGCCCATTCACACTTCTTTGTCAAAGCCCATTGGAAAATGTGTGCTCCTTAGTCCCTCCTGTTTAGTGTAGCTGCGCTTCACAATAAATGCGCATGGTATCAAAGGAAGGCCACAGGAAATCTCTGGGTAGGATTTGGCAGCTGCCCTTATGTTGACAATAGACATTTTCTGCAAGTTATTTTTATGAAGGCCGCAATCCTACAGGGGACTTCTGCTGCACATTAAGACTCTGAATGGCAGCATCTCATCGAACCCTTATCCTCCTTCCAGGAGCATCAGCTGTCTCTGGGATGCACCCTTCCAGGAAGCTGCTACTCTTGTTGATAACGAAAGGAGCTGAACGTTGCAATTTAAGGGTCTGAGGTGGCTTCCAGTGCAATCAGCTGAAAACCTCCCTGTGACATTAAAGAACATTAGATGTGTCCTGAGGGGGAAATTCACCTCTGTGTGGTGGACTACCATTAAAATACGTGCTGTTTAAGTCCTACTCACACCCTACAATGAAAGCTTAATTGGCATTTGGATGGCTCACCGACTGTAAATTTGCACATTTGGGGGGCAGCAGTGATGTCTGTGTGCTCAGCCAATGACAGTCCAAAATTAGCAGAAATAAGCTATCTGAGGAAATCATGAATTGATCTCTGGTGATATCCAATGCTGTAATGTTCTTTTAGTACCAGCTTGGTCAAAGTGGGGATCAAGGAATTTGGAAATGGGGTCAGAAGTGACTCACATTCCTTGCTTTGTCCTCAAGTAGCTGAGGGAACGATGATTCCCCTGGTTTCTGTCAACCAATTAATTAATAGGGAATGCAGTAGCTTTTCACTTCTTTCATTCTTGTTCTCTGCAATATCATGAGGGAAAAATATTGTCTGGACAGCTTAAATTGTTCACATTGTATTGTATTAGTTGATCAAGATTTATTTTCATGAACAGAACCAGAGTCACCCAGTGAGATTGGCATGTCTTGCTGCCATTCATGTGCATCCTTAATGTTCAAATGTGATGTTTGATGAGACTTAAGCATGCAAATATGAATATAATATTATAAATATTATCATTCACTTATCAGATTAAAGTCATGCCATGGAGCCTCAGCTGCAGATGAAGCTCTGGCTGTGGAAGTGGCACAAACACACAAGCCCTGTTCCAGTGGTTCTAATTGAAAATTTAAATAATCTAATCTCAAGAAAAGCAAATGTTTCAAGCTTCTCCACTTTCATACTTACATTCCAAATCACTTTCTGCTTTGTTTTTCAGACCGGACCATCCTGGTGGACACAGATCTTCCTCCTCTAAGAGGTCTCTACATCCTTGGGACTCTTGAGTTCCCCACCAACTCCAGCAATGTCCTGAGTGCAGCCTGTATTGTGGTGGTGGGAGGTACCCTGAACGTGGGTAAGTGAGCAGCCTGTCGTGGGGATACCTGCAGTTTTATTTCTGTTCTTGATGGACAAGGGAAGAAGGAAACCTTCTGGTTTAGAAACCTGCTAGTCATTCTGTTACCTCTTTTCCAAGGTAAGGAGAGTTAATGGCTTTAAGTTGTGCCAGAGGAGATTCGTGCTGGATATTAGGGAACATTTATTTTCAGAAAGAATGGTAGTGCATGAGTATAGGCTGCTCAGGGAATGGTGGGGTCACCATCCCTGGAGGTATTCAAGAACCATGGAAACGTGGCACTGAGGGTCAGTGGGCATGATGAGAGTGGGCTGGGGTTGGACTTGATGACCTTAGATGTCTTTTCCAACCTGAATGATTCTATGATTCTACTGCTGCAGTAGCTATCTGGGTGTCAGCAATGTGGACCCTCAGAAACCACATTAACTACACAAAGATTATCTGCTGGAACTAATTACCTGTTCATTGAATAGCATCATACTGCAACTACTGCAGTCCTTGCTCCACTGAAGTCAATAGCAAAACTCCTGATTTCATGGTGGCTGAGATTTCATCTGGTGCTTGTGAAAGTCCTCCCTACTTCATGTGGGGCTGCTTCATAAGACAGTAATTCCTCAGGGCAGGTTCTTATTCAGTGTTCAAGCAGTTCTTGATGTCTGTGAGGCACTTAACTGTTGTAACAGAGATATTCAAAGCCAACACAAGCAAAAGGTGGAAAAGCATTTTGTCTGAAAATCTCTCCATGTTGTACATTTGCCACAGCTGGATTCAGAACATGTGTTCTTCTCAGCCCACTGTACAGGTGAGGTGCTACCTGGCCCCTAATTCTAGTGCTTTCATAGTCCCCACTACTACTGGGGCTGTTCCACATCACTTACAATGGACAGGTAAGAGTTATTCTGCACAGAACTTATTATGCAGCTCCCTTTAAATATCAAGGTTCCTAAAGCAGGGCATTGTATTTACTTACAGGAATCCTTAGGACTCTGGGATCACATTGTTGTTCAATGTCTGACCTTTCTCAAGATTGGTTTCATGAACTTTAAAAAGATAATTTGTTTGTGAACTCCGGTATTTGTTTGTTGTTAATCTCAAGGGAGTGTTTAGTTAATACAGCAGTGGCCAAAAGAGTTATTTTGCTGCCTCGTGTTTTCTATTGTAAAAAAAAAAAAGGGTTTGAAAGCTAAATCTGGGAGGTTAATGTATCTATATGCTTAAAAGACTCTCAGTCATTTCTTAGTTCCAATCTGTGGTACTTTAAATGTGGTTTCATATTGGTTTTAAGAAAAAGCATGTGTTCGCTGCTAAAAAGCTTATTAAAAAACATTGAGGCGCTTAGCTGCACAAAGTCCCCTCCAGCATATCTGTGACTAGTCATGACATTAAAAGCCAAACAGGTATTTGCAGCTGTTGAATCATGGTCCAGCTTCTTCTGGAGAGATGCCCTTGCTCCAGTTTGAGCTGCGAAGAAGATAGGTGGGTAGAAACCTCAAGTTTCCAACATCTTTCACTGGCTTCTATGCTTGCTTCTAAAATCGAGATTGCATGTGTTTTCCCTTCCTCTTTCTCTTCCCATGTGTTCAAGGCCTAAAGGTAGCTTCTTGGAGCCCATCTGTCCAATCCTGGCTGTTCCATGCCTGAAGGAAGGTTCTGAAGCCCATCTGTCCAATTCTACCCCACCCTAAAGAAATCCTGACACAAAGTAGATAATGAGACAGTTTAGTAAACAAATTTAATAGATGTGGACATCAACATTCAGCATTGCCTGAGCAGGATCTGAGCTTGACGTCACGTGATCCAGTTTCCTCCCTGTTGTGTAACATCTCCATGCCATGTTTTTGGCATAGGAATCTTTGGCCTTATAGTTGCTGCAAATCCAGTGGCCTGTGCCAAACCAACACCTTCTGGCAGTATGAGTATTTTGTTCACATCAGCTGCTAGAGAATGATGATAAGCACTAGAAACACAACTTACTTGTACTTTGGTACCCTTAAGAGCACTTGGCATCTTACTTTCAGGTAAAAATAAACTAAGTCAGGTGGTTAAAACACGATTGTAAGAAATTCAGTGACGTTAGAAATATATAACAAAGGAAAAATCAGTGTAAAAGTGGAGTTTCTGAAACATCAACCAGATCCAAATCGATTTTGCTAAAACAGTGATTTGTAGTGAAACTGGAATGGGAAGATACAGCAAAAGCTGGGAGACCAGAACTCTTGGGACACCTTTGATCTTGGAGGGTCGGTCATCTGTTCTTCAATGTGTGACATTATCCATAGTCAGTGTCAGTTATGATCAGTAGAATCACAGTGAGCTTGGAGATGATTCATGCTCTGGAAAGGATCGAAAAACCTCTGTCAGAGCCCTCAGACAAACAAGAAGTAAAGTGTGGGTCTGTCCGCAGAGTAGCTTCTTGGAGTGATCCTAGCCCCTCAGTACTGTTGGACTCAGGGTGATCTGATGATGATATTAGCAGTAGCATTCTAGAAATACCATTTATTTTTACCTCTCTGAACTGGCATGCCTTTAAAAAAATGATTATTTTTCCAATCTATAACAGAAGAGATGGAGATTCAGAGAGATTAAGTGATTTGCTAAATACCCTCAGTGCACAGTTTTAGAAGAAGAAAGGTAATGCTGATCTCAACATACCAGAGGCTCTTTTTAGGTTCTGTGCTGTGGTTGCATTCATTTTAACCCACGTCAGCAGTACAGCACAGAGGAACTGCTGTCTTCCTTTGCTGAACAAAGCCTTCCACCCTTGATTAGGCTGTCAAAGATGCTGGAGAACCTTCTGTACACATCAATCTGTTGGACTCATCCTGATTTCTACTGTGCTCACCCAGGTTATTTTTTTGCTTTTTGTAGTAGAACCCACAAAGTAATTGCCCAGATAGGATTTCTCTTTTCAGTCTCAACATATCACATTCTTTTTTTGCATATCTCATGATGGCTGCTTGTTAATCTTGTCACTCATTTGAGGCAAGAGGCCCCATCCCTGGAGGCATTCAAGGCCAGGCTGGATGTGGCTCTGGGCAGCCAGTGGTTGGTGACCCTGCCCACAGCAGGGGGGGTTGAAACTAGATAATCTTTGAAGTCCTTTTCAACCCAGGCCATTCTGTGATTCTGTGATGTCTTAATGATGATTAATGCTCAGCCTCATATGGACAACTGAGGCTCAAGTGAGTCTTACCGAAGGACTTTCTTCTCCAGCTTCTCCACTACCTCAGTTGCGTGGGTGCCATATTAGTTATGAGCTTAGAGTCCCATCTAACAGTCCCATTACATCCCTGTGCAGCTACGCATCTTCTGTTGAACATGGAATACTGTGGACACACTGAAAGAAGTTTTTCATCCCAGATAACAGAAAAAGCATTTCGAAAAGTTCATTGCACCATCTGCATCTCCTTCGTTTCATCTCTCAGCTTTCATCTCTTTGTTCCTTGCCCTTTCCAAGCCATTGGTTTCTTTTAACTGATAGTATCAATCTGGGGCAGAGATTGGGTTTGCATGCTTAAGGCACTTACGTTGACGTGTTACATGTGGACATCAGCCTGTGAGCTGCGTGCTTCTGTGGGACTGCTCGATATGGTTATCTAGATTAAAATGTAGCCTAAGCTGCATTGTCTGATCTTTGTTATCTCACATGCTCAGGGAACAAGGATTCACCTACATGAAGAAACCACAACATAGTTCATTGAATCATAGGATCATTAGATTCGGAAGGGACCTTTAAAGACCATCTGGTCCCACTCCCTGCACTGAACAGGGACACCCACAGCTCCATCAGTGCTCAGAGCCCGTGCAGCCTGACCTTGGCTGTCTGCAGGGATGGGGCATATGAATCTCCCTGGGAAAACAGCTCAGATGCCTAAATATAGGGACTTTGAATCACTTAGGGCACACTCAGGTGTCCCATCTGGCTCTGTTCTCTCATTGATCCATGTCTCCTATCTGTCAGCCTCACATGGTGGATTTGAAAAGGTCTAGGGCTCTCAAATGGCATTAGGTATCCATATTTTGGCAGCTGAATCTCATCCTACATCTCACTTATTCTTCAAACATTCATCTCTCACTTATTCTTCAAACATTCATCTCTCACTTTTGGCTGCTGGCTGCAGCTCTCCCTGTCTGCCTCTTATCTCTTCTGTTTGGTAGCAGCAGCTATAAGAGGCAACAACACCATGCCTCCTTTCTACAGCTGCCTTGCAGAGTGTAGCCTGGACATCTGAAGAAACGGCTTGTGAAGGATAACCAGCACAATGCACTGACCACAAATAAACATTCTACAGGTCTTCTGGTGACAATACACCACTGTTATCAAAATAGCTGGTCAGGCAGAGTCCAAGAAGTTTTGGATTTGGGAAACACAGAGAGAGCTTCTACTGGAGAAGGTCATAGCAAGATGCTTAGCAAAGTCTATTTACTGATAGAAAGGAGGGAGCCTTATCTCAGAGAATTCCTTGCTCTTATATGCAACAGCTGTTGCAGAGTGTTATGTTGTAAATAAAAGAAAGGTTAGAAGACAGGAAACACCCACTATTCTGAGAAAGAACTGAATGGGATTTGCTGTGGAAAAATAGAGAAAAAAAAAACATTAAAAATTGTCAAGAACATCTGGAATTGGAGTGAAATACAAAAACAATGGAAAATTCTTTTGAAATGCAACAGAAAACTAAATCCAGAATGAGTGAAAATCTGGGTAGAATAAATATACCCTTCTCTCTGTTCTTCCTCTTTTTTTTTTCTTTCCTATTTTCCTATGACATATATGGTATTTTTTTTATATATTGTGCCAGTTTTCCCCAGAAGAACATCAATTTAGACCCTCTTTGTGGAAGTGCACACACCTGCAGTGAGGCTGTGTGATGTTACATCAAGCCCCAGGGAGACTGGGAAGGCACACTGTCACTGTGTGGTGCCTGTGCAGGAAGCCCAGCTCTCTGGCATCAACATGGTGACCCCCATCTGCACCAAAGAAGGGGACAGAATGTCACTTGGGAGCTCTGCCCAGGCTGATCTGGGCCCATTAGCAAACTTTGCACCCAAGCTGCAAAAGGACGTGTATTTGAGAAGGTCCTGCCCACTTTGACAGGCTAAGGGAGCTGGGCTTGTTCAGCTTGGAGGAAAGAAGGCTGTGGGGTGACCTGACTGCAGCCTTCCAGTATCTAAAGGGAGCCTATAAACAGGAGGGGAGTCAACTCTTTACAAGGGTAGATAATAGCAGGACAAGGGGAAATGGTTTTAAGTTGAGGGAGGGAAGATTTAGGTTGGATGTCAGGGGGAAGTTCTTTCCTATGAGAGTGGTGAGGTGCTGGAACAGCTGCCCAGAGAGGCTGTGGATGCCCCGTCCATNCAGGCTGCCCAGAGCCACATCCAGCCTGGCCTTGAATGCCTGCAGGGATGGGGCATCCACAGCCTCCTTGGGCAACCTGTTCCAGTGCGTCACCACCCTCTGTGTGATAAAATTCATCCTAATATCTAACCTAAACCTCCCCTGTCTCAGTTTAAAACCATTCCCCTCTGGATCCCTCTGTTTCCCCATGCTCCAGCAGGGCTGCCCAGATCAAGGTACCCAGCACCACGGCCAGGGGCTGTGGGGGATCCTCAGTGTGAAGCCTCTTTTAGCTACTCCTAATTATCTGTTCTGGAAGCTATCCACGATGATTTTCAGCTTGAGAGCCAAGTCCTGAGCCTATTTCTGATATGCTCTGCATTACTGGGTCAGTCCTCTCAGCCTCAAAAGAACAGTTTTAAAAAAAAGCAAGTAATGGGTGTTCAGATCTTGTTTCTAGTGCAAAGAAGTGCACTGGGGGACTTTGGTCCAGGCCTTACACAGTGCTGAAATCTCTGAGTGAATCCGAAGAGCTGGAAATAAGGATGAATATGAAGTTCTTCTGGTTTTGCCCTGTTTGAAAGCATTGGTGAAACTCAGAAGTTCTTGCAGCAGAGGTGGGTCCCTCCTGTTAAATTAACTTCTAGTGCTGGAGTGTTGTAAGTCTCCTCAGTGTCTGTCTCCCTCGCAGGTCTAAGTCTCTTCCAGCTGGACAACTTTGGCTGCAGGAATGTATGTTGTTATCTCTGAGCGTTCGCCCTCCAGAGCTGCAGCTGTCCCTCAAGGACTTCTTGCATTCACCAAACAGTCTTGGGCAGCCTCTGCACCTAGAGAAACAAGCTGGAGGAGTTTAGTCATGCTGGTCTGGCAGCATTAGCTTCTCAAGCCCTTGGATTTTCAGGGCTTTGGTTTATGGTTTTCAGTGTGACACACTCCTGACGCAGCGCGCTCGGGGTCGGAAGGAGAACGTGTTATAATTCCAGCCGATGGAATGCTGTTTTGAAGGGTATTGGTATGATATCATGTACCCTCTGGCAATTTCTTTTTCTTCCTCTTCTTCTTCTTCTTCTTTTTTTTTTTTTTTTCAGTGGTGGAATTCACTTTGTTATTCATTTTCTGTTTTTGATTTTCTTTGAACTTTTTCTGTTTGAAGAGATGAATGCTGGAGTACTGTATCTCATATAATAGCTCTTCTGTTGTGCCTGATTTCCATTCAATGGCATGCTATGGTGTTTTATAGTGCAATGCAGTTGATCAAAGGCATTTTGTGTCAGTGCTGGAGTCATTAGCGAGTTCTCAGTGTGGTACATCTGAACATTAAGACTGTAGCATACCTGTGAGCTTTTGTGTAGAAGAAAATACATGGATAATGAAATGTAGCCCTGTTTTCAGGCTTGAACTATCGCTTTCTCAAAGCGATTGCTTGCTATTATGAGAATGTCTTCATTGGAGAATAGCCACTCAATTTTGTCATTCTGTGAAAGCAAATCTCTTAAGCTCAGTGACCGAAGGTTTATGATTTTAACCCCTTTGTAGCCATCTCCTTGTAATACATGACTGAGCATATTCTGTACAACTGTGTTCATCCTGAAGCCTCCCTTGAATCTGTTTTCTTTCTCAAGCGTGCAAGATCCTGTTTGGCTATGAAGGAGCCTTCTGTTGTCTCTACAGAGCAACATTTCCCCCTCTGAGAACTTCACACCCCAGGCATCACACCCTGTGGCTCTGTTCAACTGAGGAAACCCCAGGTTTGCAGAGATGTCTCAGAATGGGAGAATTTCATTTAACCGTGTTTCAGGGCTCACATATATGATGCTACAGTTACAGAGCAGCCAGCATTTCCTTTAGGAAACCTTTTTTAGAAGGATGTGCAACTCAGCAAAAAATACCTGTTCAAGACAGGAACCTGACATATAAATAGTATGCCTAGGAGCCCTTCTTTTCCTTGTAAAGATGTTTCAGTCTGTGTTTGATGAATATACTTACGGCCTTTGTCAGCTGCAGCTTTTTGCCACATTCTTGGGCTGTGATTTCACAAACTAGATACCCGTTCCGTCTGAGAGATACCATTTTAACAACATCTTTCCCCTTATTCTCTTCTCTCTGTTTTGTATCCTCACATACTGTGCCTACCCTTCTCAGCTCTGCAGGGCGTAGGACTATATCTGTCCTGTAAAGAGATTAAAGACAGGAGTTTCTTCATGCCTATGAAAATATACAGAGTACTATCGGTATGAGACTTAGGGAAAAAAATGTTGCACTTGCATTTGCTCAATAGAGACTTATTACATCGGAATGCTGTGAGAATGTCACATGCTTGAACGATGCTTCAGCCTGAGGATGCAGGGATTTCTTTTGAGATGAGGTGTTCTGAGTGACCATGGATAGCTGCACTGCTTGGTCTAGGCTTTGAGAACGGAGCAACCAAGGTGTCCCTTGCAGATATCCAGAGAGAATGAAGGAAAAAAAATGGAGAGGAAGAGGTGGGAAGACTGAATTACAAGGACTGTGTATGAAGAAATGATGAGCAAACCTGTAAGCAGACCCAGGTCCCCCGAGCATGCAGTAGTTCCCTCTCCCCACTGGTCTGCATTAAAAAAGGGGTGGCCAGCAGGGAGAGGGAGGTGATTGTCCCCCTCTACTCAGCTCTTGTGGGGCCTCATCTGGAGTAATGCATCCAGGCCTGGGGCCCCCAGTACAGGAAGGACATGGAGCTCTTGGAGCGGGTCCAGAGGTGGGCCATGAAGATGATCAGAGGGCTGGAGCACCTCTCCTATGAGGAAAGGTTGAGGGAACTGGGATTNGTGCTGGAACAGCTGCCCAGAGAGGCTGTGGATGCCCCGTCCATCCCTGGAGGTGTTCAAGGCCAGGTTGGATGGGGCCCTGGGCAGCCTGGTCTAGTATTAGATGTGGAGGTTGGTGGCCCTGCCTGCAGCAGGGGGTTGGAGCTTCATGATCCTTGGGGTACCTTCCAACCGAAGCCATTCTGTGATTCTATGATTCAGCATATGCTGGCATTATTCCCTTCTGAACTTTTCTGCGCTTCTCACCAAACAGTTCTGTTGGCTTCTGGTCGCAATTACCCTTTTCTCACCTCTCTGCCAGCTGTGCTTTATCATCTCACCTTATGATCAACCAGGCTGTCGTCAAACTGGCAAGCCAATAAGGAGTATGGAATGGGATCCATTTCTGTGCGTCTGATGTGCAGGATGGGTAATTTGAGAGCTCGATGTGACTTTATGTAAGGCTTGCTCACCACAATAAAGCGGTGCGAGTAACTTGAAGTTCTCACATCCAGAGTTCAAAGACAGCACTTAAACCCAGATCCTTCACATGTGTGTTGCAGAGATGATGATTCCTGTGTCTATAGCAACTTTTTTTTACCAAAACGACTTATTACAAAAGCTGTGATTTCATAGGACAGTTATTTCATATGATCATGAAAGTTATCCTGCCCAGTGACTTTTGTGCATTAACTGTTTTGGATTTTCCTTTGAGGAAGCTCAGGGAGCTTTTCAAGACCTGTTTTATCACATTTTGAAAGTTCTTCACTTTCTCCCTTACATTCTTCTCTTCCAAATTATCGCTGTGTTGGACTGGCCCTTCTCTTTTTTCCCCCATGTGTGGCAACTTACCTGTGTACTCCCAGTCCCTTGATACACCTTTGGGGCACTGACAAATTGTCATATAGCACAGTGGCTGCAGGACCATACAGACATGCTTGAGCTGAAGGTTCTACTTCAGTCAGTCATGGAAATCAATGTGTGCCATATTCTTGTCGTACCGACGTAGTTTGTTAATCAGAAAGTTTTGTGCTACCAAGTCACATGCTTTGGGAAGCTAATTACATCATGTCAAAGCTATTATCTTTATCAGCTAAACCTGTAGTCTCACGAGAAGGTGATAATAAGGTAGTTTCACAGGACCTATTTTCTATAAAGCCATGTTGATTGGCATTAATTATATCATCCCCCTTTAATGATTTATTAATTGTGTTCAGAGTTGGACATTCCGTTTTTATTTTTAGTTTTTTCCCCTAGAATCATTGTGAAGTTGACAGGGCTGCAATTACCTGGGGCTCTTACTTTTATCTTTGTTTGAAATATTGGCACAATATTGGCTTTCTCTGAGTGCTCTGAGACATTATCAGTGATGCAAACTTACTGAAAAGTCCACCTTAGTAGTTCAGTGAGCTTCCAGGCCAACTCTTTGGTATTCCTTGCATTCATGTTACTTACACTTGTTGACTTAAAACTATTAATGGAAATAAGCAATGTTGGGATTATTTTTGTTATAAATATTTAGAAAACAAGTCCATTTTTTCTAGTCATAGACACCTCCTGCATTTAGGTTGGACATTAGGAGAAACTTTTTCTCTCAGAGGGTGGTCAGGCACTGGAATGGCTGCCCAGGGAGGTGGTGGAGTCGCCATCCCTGGCAGTGTTCAAGAGGCGCCTGGATGAGGAGCTACGAGATGTGGTTTAGTGCTTGTGGTACTAATAGGAATGGGAAGGCGGTTGGACTGGATGATCTTGCAGGTCGTTTCCAACCTTGTGATTCTGTGATTCTGTGATTCCTTTATGTAGCGTACTGTTAACAGTTTCCAGGCAACTGAGCATTCCTATGAACATCATCTTCCCTTTTTGGGTTTCTTTTTGAAGGATTTAATACGGTGATGAGTAACCATGATTTTGTAGCTGCTTTGTTTCTCACTCTGATTTGAGAGAAAGAGAGATTTTAACAAGGGCAGCATTCCCTAAAACATTGCCATGCTTTTTTAGGATTAAAAAAAATAAATAATCACAAGTTTTAGCTATATGTAGATATATTTCTTTTTAAAGAGTCACAACTTCCAATTCAAGCCTTTAAAGTTCACATTTCCAAACACTTCTCTGTGATTATTAAGCCTGGAAGCCCACTTAAAAATTGTTTTAAAATCGAGCTGAGAGTTGAATATATCACAGAGCCATTTTTAATTGAGTTAATTAGAAAAAATATTAAGCTCTTCGTAACCAGCAGTAAAATAATAACACTAGTGATAACACGAATAATAATTCATAATGATAAAAACGCCCCAGTTGAAAGGGTTGTCATTACGATTAGGAAAAGGTAATTGTGAATAACTTCATAACATCAGCATTAAGTTCCCTAAATATTTTCGTTGAGTCTTTCTTGGGTCATCATCATAGCTGATAACTTCAACACAAGGGGCAGGGTTGACCTGAGGACCAGGGATGGTATGTTCAGTGCGAGGATTTCAAATCACATCTTGCTGTGAGGGTGAAGCCAGGAAAACAATCACCCTGGGTACCAAAATAGACACAAATGTCTGCGTAACTCTTCTGCAGCTCTAGCTGGATGTTTGTTTAGCCTAGTGGTAAAAGTGGTGGTAAAAGTCCTTGTCGCGTGTTTTCCCTTCTGCAACTAGTATTTGCCTATGGGAGATATGGGAGTTTAAACAAGGAAGTCAAAGATGAGTGGGATGGATGATGGACACTGTATGTTTGAATTCCCTCCCTGTCCCCAGAGCAGAAACAAGCTCACTGGGATGAGATGTGCTGGATGGGGAGCGTGCAAGTCTTGTGTTATTGGTCTTTTATCCTTACAAAACCACGCAGTGAATTTAAATGCCCACAGATATCAGTCAGACAGTGCTGGGGAACAATGAATTTATTTATTGATTTCAATTAATTCAAAAACACTCTTTAAAAGGAATGTTTCTTTAGGACACAAAATCAGCTATCTTTTCCAAACTAGTAATTTTTAAATATTAAAAGAACATGACAGGCCAGCTAATTTTGTACAGATATGTATATATTTTTTAGTTCTACATCTGCTGCAGTTTTCTGTTGCATAATTGATTTAATCTCTAATTTTAAAGGAATGCTGAACTCTTTTACTGGACTCCGCATACATTTCTCCAGGGCAAAAACTGTCCTACTTTTTCCTCCCTAGTATCTGTTTAATGTTGGGCCATTTTCTTCTGAAACTGTAAACTACCCTTGGTGAAATAAATGAAGTCACAGTTGGAATACAGTTTACTGTACAGACTTATCACAAGATAAGAGCAACATCACACACACCAAAACTTCTTGGGTATTTTCTTTTCCCCTCCGCTGATAAAATCTTTCAGTTGGTTTGAAAGACTGTTTTTAGCCATCCTGGCTACAGAATGGGAGCAGTTATCTCGGAATTGGTGAAATTTTAAATGAGCAGAAAGGGAAAGATGGGTGGAGGAAAGAAATGTTCAGTGATCAGAGAGATGAATGAGAACCTCCTGTCTTCGCACACTCGTTGCTTGACCTTGGGCAAACCCTTCTGGGACTCTAAATTTGGATTCAGCTCTCCGTTCCCTCTTAATTTAGGCACTTAACTGAAATGTCTGAGTTTAGAGCAGTCTCTCCAGGCTACCTACAAAGTCAGTGGAGAGGCAGCCACTTCCAGGGGGCAATTCAGGCCATATAAAATATGTGTGAGTCACCCGATGAAGGAACCTTTCTTTCTCTCTGTTGACTCCAAGGAGAGCCTGGAGCATGCATGCTCCTAAGTTAAGGGATGTGGGCAAAATGTTTCTGCACAGACACGACTGGCATTCCCCATGTTCAACTTAGCTCCTAGAGAGACCTCTGGCAGGGAGCAAGGTGCATGGAAACCATTTCCATGAGACAAGGGAGAGCACCATTTCAGCATCACAAAACCATTGATACTCCGTGGTGGGTTGTTGCTGTTTTCTCTTTATTTCAGGATCTTTTCAACATCCTCTAGAAAGGGATTCAAAGCTACTGATCCTTCTTCGGGCATCTGAAGGGATTTACTGTGATCATCTGGAGGAAATAAATGTCCACCCAGGGAGTATCGGTATGAGACATGAGTATAACTCTTTATAGGATACCAGTCTTAGGCAATTGCCAAGTCTGCTGTTGTTGAGACTATTACTGTGCCATACGGAAGAAAAAACATCTTACAAAGGTACATCCATACTTCTGAGGTAAAACAGGTCAGTTCCTAAGGTTTCCGTGGAGTTTTTGTTTGGACAGTAAGCAAAAAGATGTCCAGTTTGGAGGTCTTTACATGAGAAATGAGAGAGCACTTGAAAGAACTCATATGTATGCACAAAGGTTTGGTCTTGACTTGCCAGTAGTTAGGTTCTAAAGTAAAGTAGCCTTGTGGAATGGAGAGAAATGCGTACTGGCAGAGGGTATTTTGTCTCACTCTTGTAGGATGAAACAAATTGCCCTCAGAGCCTAGGCTGATGAGCTAAAACTTACATCATTCATTTTTAAATTCCCAATTTAAGTGAGATGAATTACATCCAAGACATACTGGCTACAAATACACACATTTATATACTTATAAACATTGAGATCCATAGGAATGACAGAAAAAGGTCTATGTTTAGATCTCCTTATATGATTAAAGAAATATTAACTGGTTTTGGTTTACATGTTTTATACAATGCTAGAATATTGCCCCATCCCTGGAGGCATTCAAGGCCAGGCTGGATGTGGCTCTGGGCAGCCTGGTCTGGTGGTTGGCGACCCTGCACATAGCAGAGGGTTGAAACTGGATGATCATTGTGGTCCTTTTCAGCCCAGGCCATCCTATGATTCTATGATTGAAAGACTTAATTCATTGGTGGACTTTTGTAGAAATTCAGTTCCATGATGAACAGCAATTCTAGGATCAACAGCAATTTCTAGGATCTAGAATATTTGTAGAATGTTTGTAGCAATTTGGAGAAAAATGAATAATCAATCAAACCCCCCAGTCTGCATGTGATAATTTTTTAGGCCATTATTTTAGGGGCGAGAAAAGCAGACAGATACATTGCTGCAGTTTAGCATGTTATCATAAATCAAATAAGGCTTCATAACTGTCCATCTTATCATCTTAAACCACTACAAATGAAAGGACATAGGAGGTATTTCTTTGTGGGATAACCTGAGTTGCGTTACCAATACCTGCCACTGTCTTCTTTAGGACTGTCGTGACATGGACTATAGTAACTTAGTGAGCACGGTGGTCATGGGTTGACATTTGGACTAGATGATCGTTGTGGTCTCTTCCAACCTTAATGATTCTGTGATTCTGTAACACAATGTGTCATGAAAAAGTTGTCCAAGAGGGACATTAACCCAAGCGCTAAAATGGAGGCCAGCAAACCCTTCCTTTGTGTGTAACGGTTGTTTTAAAAGTTAATTATTTATTTCTGCTTTACTTTCTATTTCAAGTTCTGTGCTGTTCATACACTTTTCGTAACATACAGGAAAATGCTTTAATATATAGAGTGGTTTCAGTATATTTAGTTACTCAGTGTTTCCCTAACTTTTGCTCTCCTTCTGTTTTTTTCCAGGGGTTTATGGGAAGGTGCAAATTTATAGCTCTTATCCTGGGAAGTCTTGGACACATCTTGGAGCTAGTGTTGCTCCTGGCAATGAAAGGTGATCTTTTGCCCAAACATGGCTCCAAGTGAAGTGAAAGTTCCCATTTCTGTGGCTTATACTAATATTTCTCTTCTCCTTCGTGATAGACACTGTTTAAACTATATCTAGGTAGAACAGTTATGTGACTCCTTGCAAGAAAATTATACTATTTTTAGATTCAATTCTAAAGAGGAACAAAGCTAAGATTTTTTTCTTCCCTCTATCCTTTCTTCCTTGCTTCTTTCTGTCCTTCCATCCTTCTCTCTCTCTTTCCCTTCCTCCCTCTCTCCCTCTGTTTTTCTTTCTTTTTGGATGAAATCCTCAATGGCTAATATCTTGGTGATTAGGATGTTCATTTTGACTTGAGACTTACATATGTATTTCACCTCTGAATTAAGCAAAACTGAGAAATCAGTACTTCAATAAGTGTTGTCTGTAAGTAAACATCATTTATATGAATCATAATTTCTCCTATATGAGAAATCTTCTTTTGTATAAGTAGTGAATTAGATCAGAGAATATAAGGTTGCTTGTACAACCCGAGGAGTAAGGTATTTGAGATGTGACCCTTTCAGGACATACATTTTTCACTTGTCTGATACAGTTTTGATTTCTACTTTCTCTCTCCCATTGCTGCACCTCCATAACTTATTATAGCTGGTGCAGCAGACCCAACTACATGGGCCTATTTCAGTATGAAGGCTTCGTCAAAACCACATCTTAAGGCAGATTAAGTGGAGCTACCACAGCTGCTTGTTAGATTAATATGTCTGCTTTTGACCTGAGCCAGGGAATGTGTTTGCATGAGGATCTCCCCTGTAAGTGCCTTGACCACTCACTGTTAACTATGTAGCATGGCCAAGTACCTCTTTCTCTGGAGTTCTTATTCTTGACTTTCTTACAAGAAATTTTCATCACCTTTTTCAGTAACTCTTCCAAATGCTTAATTTTAAACTGAAATACATATAGGCAAAGGAAAATATCTTAACAGTTCGACCTAATAAAAACTCATTGGAAGAAATCCCATCTAGGTACAGGTGAAATATCAGTGTTTAAGAAGGAATTATTTGTAAACTCATTGTGAAGATGGACAGCGGAGGCACACAAGCCTCAAAAATAGAACATGTTTGTTGCTAGCTCTCACAGACTTGAATGGCTAATATAAATAGATAATTTAAAATTGCTGTGTAGTTGGTGGAAAGACAGATGCTTCCAGATGCAAGCCATGGTACATCAGAATCACCCTCTGAAAATTCTTCTTCCCTGATTTTAATGGGAGGTAGGGCCAGTAGATTCTTGGCTGAAGCACGCCAGTTAAATGTTTGGATGAAATGGATCCAACCTAGTCCTGGCTTACTGCCCAAGTGTTTTATATGAAATATCATGAGGTGCTAAAATAGAAGTACTTGGAGTTCATTCACCTACAACTACACAATAGTTGTTTCCATTATTAAAAAAAATGGAAAGGAGAGGAGAGGAGAGGAGAGGAGAGGAGAGGAGAGGAGAAAAAAACCAATATCATGAAAAATCTTGGCCAATTTTTTTTTCCCCCCAGAACCTACTAATAACCAGGTAAGAGTCAACATGGTTAGGTACAGGAAGTGGGCAAGTCAGTGCTAGGATAGCTGATGGAAGTGGCTTTTTCTCGAGTGAGTGAAGATGTTGCATATATTTTCTAGAATGAGTTGACACGTGAGTCAGAGAAGGATTTATGCTTTCAAAAAATACATTTTTTATTTACAGTGAAAACCTAAATTAATATTTCAAAATTTGGCATATTAGACGATGTCTCGTACAAACTATGCTGTCTTTTGCTTACCGATTCCTCTTATTTTACTTCTTTGAATTACAGGAGTCAAAAGCATTAAGTTCAGGTCCAGAAGTGGTGAATTAGTATTGGATTGTATGACTGGGACTGGACTTAAGATTCACAGAAACTGTCAAAAATGTCAAATATATGCCACAATTCTTGTAACTCTGTTTTGTTTTGCTTCCTCCTTGCCAGTGCAATTATCCTTGAGCAGTATGTGGCTGTCCATTGCACCAGCACCACTTCCCTGCCATTTCCACCAAGCATAAATGACAGGTGCAGAGAGTTGAAAGTACTCAACTTGAGCTCACTCATCTTTGAAATAGACCCTGGGAAAAGACACTAAAAAATTTGCCACATGCCTTGCTAGGACTTTCATTTCTCCATACTTCTATCACATTTGACATTTGACAATTACTTCCAGCAGGAGCAGGGAAGTAATTGTCCCCCTGTACTCAGCTCTGGTGAGGCCGCACCTTGAGTACTGTGTCCAGTTCTAAGCCCCTCACTGCAAGAAAGACATTGAGGCCCTGGAACGTGTTCAAAGAAGGGCAACAAAACTGGTGAGGGGTCTGGAGCACAGGCCTTATGAGGAGCGGCTGAGGGAGCTGGGATTGTTCAGTCTGGAGAAGAGGAGGCTCAGGGGAGACCTAATTGCTCTCTATAACTACCTGAAGGGAGGTTGTAGTGAGCTGAGGGTAGGCCTCTTCTCTCGTGTAACTGGTGATAGGACTAGAGGGAATGGTTTCAAGCTGTGCCAGGGAAGATTCAGGCTGGATATTAGGAAATACTACTTCTCTGAAAGAGTGGTCAGGCACTGGAATGGGCTGCCCAGGGAGGTGGTGGAGTCACCGACCCTGGAGGTGTTCAAGGAACGTTTGGATGTTGTGATGAGGGATATGGTTTAGCGAGAACCATTGGTGATAGGTGGATGGTTGGACTAGATGATCTTATGGGTCCTTTCCAACCTTAGTGATTCTGTGATTCTGTGATTCTGTGACTGCAGGATGAGATATTCTCTAATAATTCTTTCCATGGGCTGTTCAATCAGCAATTAGCTGAGCGTAGCTCATCACCTGGCCAGCATTAATCACCCTGTAGTAGCACCTGTAGGTATTTATCAAATATATTTAATTACGGATTGTTATCAATTCTGATTTCACTAAGTGCTTTTATTTTTTTTTTTCTATTAAAAAAACACGAGGTTCATATATAATTTTTAATGCAATGGGAGGTCTTCGATTCAAGATTAAAAGAAAATGTAGGTGTTTGTGTGAAATGTTTAAAAAGGTACCTAAATTCCTATCTGAGTCAGTGTAGTTCTACATACCAGCATCCATAGGGCTATTCAAATGCCAAGGGCAGGATTCAGATACTTAAACATAGTTTCTGGACTTATCTGAGGCACCTTTAAAGTCACTTGTGATGCCTTTGAGTCTCTTCCATGGCTTCCATCTTTGTTTTCAGGAATACTCCATGATCAAGCCTTATCGTGACTCTAATCCTATTTGTTAGATATCTTGGGGCATCTCAAATAGCAGTAGTTATTCATGCTTAGACAATGAAATGCTCCTCTATGTGTCCAACACAGAGAGTACAGAGAGAGCTGAACTGCCTTTCACTTGTTACTGACTGTACTGATTAAGTCTTAAGCAAGAATGATCTGACACATCCTTGATAAGAAACATAGTTGTGCCCTACAACTGTACATTGAAACTGGATACCTTGGTTATCAGTGGCAGGAATCAGGCAGTTCAGGATTAATTTTATCCTGTTATTTCAAGACATCCATTTTTGGATGTAGAAGGATTTTTCTTAGAGCATACCCTGCAGATTCTTGCCAATTTTTTTAGGAAATCTTTGAGCATAACTCGTAATGTAATGATGCTGGTTTCGTATCTTGGCATTACAGGATTTTGGTGGAGGATGAAGTGGACTGGAGGCCTGAGGGAGATATTGTGATCAGCTCTTCCTCCTTTGAAGCCCACCAAGCTGAACTAGTTACACTTAAAGAAGTCGGTGGTCACAGTATAACACTCCATGAACGCCTTCTCCACAGGCATATTGGTAGGAGACATATCTTTCTCTTTCAACGTTTCCTTCTGAAGCATAGACCTTCTGTTTCAGGTCTCAACAAGATCAATTCTACTTTACTGATGTATCTTTCTCTGCCTTTTTCAGCTGCTTTGATACTGTAAAATTGATGGTTCAAGCTGTACTGGATAGCTGATTCTAGAAAGAATATCTGCAAAGAGTCAAAAAGGGAGCTGATGGAAGAATTAAGAGCTATGTAATTACTGGGGTTCACCTAGACGAAAGTAGATATCTACATGAGCAATGTCTCAAAGCAGATAAATACATACTGCTCACTTAAAGCAGATGTATAAAATAGATAATGAATTGCACTTGAGAATTGCCTGTTTCTCTCCACTGTACATAAAACCAGGCTGGATAACTGAGTCAAGACTGGAGGTGCCAAGAGACAAATTCCAGGCTAGATACCTACATTGGCTCTCTCAGAATTCTCATTAAACAATACTTTTTTTTAGAAGATACCTGCAACCAGATCTCTGTAGGTAATTGCTATTTAATGCTGTCATTGGTCTAATTCTAACAGCAGTTCACGCAGTATATCCATACTGAAGAACATCTCTTGCCTGTAGAGCTTAAAAAAATCAAAGTGCGAATCTGTTCATTGATTTGGCATCTCTGTACCGCAGGGAAAAGGTTTAGCACCTTTTTCTAAAAACAAAGTATGTTGGTAAAATATATGTGCATGGTGAATATTTGATGGGCAGGTGGCCTTTCAGTTTTAGTGTTGATGTGTGTAGATTGTGCTGGAGGAAAAAACCCACCTGAATGTCAGTGCAGATTCTACAGAGATGCCGTGCACAATCCGCTAGGCTGGATGTCCCCTGGAGCACTGGTATATAGGTATGATAGACACTTAGCACATTTTGTCTCCTGAAACTCCCCAGGGCATCCCCATGACATAGAAGATGGTAGACGCATCCCTTTGTCTGCAGAAGTTGGACTCCTAACACGGAATATACAGATCAAGTCTGATGTGCCTTGCACTGGGAAGATACTGGTGGGACATTTTATGGATTCCAGTGGGAGCGAGTTTGAAGGTAGTAGAGATTCACCTTCTCTCACTGACCAGGCCAATTCTGCCCAAGAAAGAACTGTATAGCACAAGATATATCCATTTGCATGTGATTTGCAGTTCTGAGCAAACTGTGACTGTGAGATATGTATGAAATATGAGCATTAATATTTCATAATAATCTTGGAATATATTTAGATGGCGTGGTTCTGTGGTTGGTTGTTTTTCACTGTAAGTGTATAAATGTTTTTGAACAAATATCCTTTATTGGCAATACAATGGCAAAGGTTGCCTACTGTTATATGCCTGAGTGCTGTTTGAATGGGTGTCAACCAGGTCTCAGGTAGTTCTGGAAGCTTCTGTTTCATTGCAGTTATCTCATTACAGGTGTCCTTCAACTCTTAAATATTGAATTTTTGAACTTTGGGCCTCCTCGACTTTCTGCTATTGAATTCAGGAATGTAACTCAACAGTCCTCAGTGGTGTCATCCAGCATTCATGGTAGCTGTGGAGTTGGCATTAAAGCAGTCACGAGCAACGGGATCTGGTTGCATGATAATATAGTGTTCAACACGGTCGGACCTGGCATCGATTTGGAAGGGAAAAACCATTCTCTCATCAGGAACCTCGTTATTTTGAGCAGGCAGCCAGACGGTTTATTAAACTGGGTTGCTGGCATCAAGGTGAACCTTGTCACTGGTGTCTCCCTCTGTGGCAATGTTGTGGCAGGATCTGAGAGGATTGGATTTCATATTAGAGGCCAAGAGTGTTTGCTGGATGTTGATTATTGCAGTGAAAATGTGGCCCATTCAAATCTCCATGGTATTCATCTGTACAGGGGAGATGGATTTCAGACCTGCACTAGAATAACAGGTTTTCTATCTTACAAGAATTATGACTATGGTATGATGTTCCACCTTGGAAGCAGTGTCATTATTGACAATGTGGTGCTGGTGGACAACAGTGTGGGTCTCATGCCAGTAATACACTGTCGTGATGCCAAGCAGTGCTACACGGGGAAAAGACTCCTTGAACTTAGAAACTCTACCATTGTTGCAACAAGCTCAACTTTTGACTGCATCAGAGACAGGATCAAGCCTCAAGCAGCTGACCTAACTTCCAGGGATCGACCACCATACTACCCTCAAAGAGGCCGTGCTGGGATTTTATGGCCTAAATTTACCACTGTGGCCAGCCAGAGGCCAGATAGCCCATGGCACAAAGTTGTCAGTTGTCCAAAAGTGCTAGGACTCGTGAAGCTGAAAGGTTGGTCTTCCACTTCTATTGACAAAACTATTCTGTCCCTGTCTTGACTAACTATAGTTTTCCAAGGCTGAAACTTTGGCCTTCCACACCTAAAAAAATGGTCATGGTAGGGAAATCCTTCTGATGGCCATGGTAGGAAAATCTTTCTGAATGTGTCTTCAGATTGATACAGTTAAAAACATATTGCTTGGTAATTTTCACTTCCTGTTATTATCTATATGCAATTATGTGCTAGTTTATGTATTTTACTTCAAGCACACTTCTCCTTCTATGCTATTTATTTCCACTTGATGCATCTCTATGATCTGTAGTCATCTCTAGCTAAATAGAGGTGTCAAGTTTGAGCACATCTTGTCTAGAACTTGCAATAGAACATCACGACTGTAGCTGCACAGAAACAGGCATGGCTTTTATTGTCATAAGGAATTATAATTTTTAAAGAGTGCAAAAATGGGATATATCAGTTAACTATCACTTGTCTTTGGCTCTGGTTAAATTTCTTGCTTCCAGAATAATATTTGTGTAATAAAACCTGGCTGGCTGGCTGCCATGGTGGGATCTAAATACCTCACAGTTTTTCATGTCTTTATTTCTCACTGCTACCTACTTTTGCAAGAAAATGCCTTATGCTCTTTTTACTGAAGAACACGGGAGAGAGGGAATGGCAAATAGACTTCTCAGGGTCTCAGAGAAAATGTATGGCACAGAATGGATTTTGTAGCTACACAGTATTTCAGAGCCAAGCATGTGTCACCAGACACCAATCATTTTATATTAACATTTGGTAAGTGGATAGACCATCCATGGCAGCTTGTCTTTAAACTGGTTCTGACTGATTCCAATACAATCAATTAATCAGTTTTACCCGTGTTTCTTTTTCACTTTGTATTTGGTTTCATTTCCCATGAGCATGACTTGGTTTATGTTAACCTCAGATACAACTGCAGCTATGGGATACTCTAAAGCCAACTGAAGGTCTATGATAATGCAAGTAGTCTGATTTTAAAAATAATTTTCACTACAGTTTCACATAGAAAAGTTCATAGAGCAGAGCTCTTTTCTCCATAGTTCTTGCACTTCTCTGACTGCTTTTCCTTGCTTGGTCTTTTTTTAATCCCTGGCAGACGTCACATTTACTGGTTTTACAAAGAGCTGCCACAGCGAAGACAGGGATGTCTGCATCATGTCAGATACTGACCATTTAGGCATCATGCCTCTTATCACGGCAGAGAGATCGAGGATGTTACATGTCAATGAGAAGTATAAGTTCTACTTTCATGCAGCAAGGTAATATGCTTCATTTTGAGGCATCTTCTCTTGTTTCTGCCAAAACAAATATCACCTACAGTTCTAAGGCTACCCTCACCTCTGTGTCAGCTGTCTTTTTTGTGCTATCTTGATGAGGATTTAAGTAATTAATTTAGACTGGAAGTTTAGGTGCAGAGCAGTCCCATCCTTTGTCCGTCTCTGCTCCTTTACTGTTCCCGTCTGGCAAAAACTCAAATCCCCCCCAAAAAAAGAAAGAAAAAAACCCCAACAAAACAGCAGTTCAGGGCAATATTTGAAGATTTGAGGTTCAGATTCTATCAAGGTGCATCTCCAGACCAGTCCTCTTGGATTTCTTCTGTTACTGACATTTGTATAGCAAAACAAGGTTCATAAATCCTGTTTCTTAAAGCTCCGTCCTGAACATCTCTGAATTCTCAGCCTCAGGCTTCAGCAAATGTCAGGACCTTCAGCAAAAAACCCTGAGATAGAGGATGTCCTTTTGGCTGGGGAAGCGGAGCTTGATTTTTGCCTGCGAGATCACATCAGAAATGTTGATCAGTACCAGGCAGGCTGTGAGATGTCAAATGATTGCCAGAACTGCTCCTGCCCAGGGAGAATATCAGCTGTGTGTGGAGAAACACGGAGCAGGGAGGGAGGGAGCTTCATCTGTAACCTTAAGTCACTGATGGTTGCAGCAGTTCAAACATACCATGTCCAATGGAAACCACATGCCAAATTATTTATTACAACAGGTGAACACAATATAGAGGCTATGTCAGGAAAGCCTTGAAGTAGCAAAAATAATCCAGGACGGACTCCACTTGCCAGTCAAAAATAATTGGAGGTGTCCCACTCTGCTATGTTTAGAGCCCCTCCAGCCTTCTGCCAGAATTTTTATTCTATTCTATATTTTTGCTTTGTGCTTTGGGCGTTAGTTTGCGTGTAGATTTCTGAGACCTGTCCAGCTTGTCAGCTCCCATTACGTTTCACTCTTGTATCCATCCCACAATATTATGCTATTAGTGAGCTGCTGAATACGCAGTCCACTGCAAGAGCTGGTGATTTTCTAACATGATGAATGCATGTGGATTGCAGAATGTTTTCTTAGTGGCATGGTAAACCTCTGAGGGAGATTACATCTCTCAGTGCTCCTCATGCATTATCTGCATGCATTTAATTTGATCTACCTTTGCAGCTGCTGAGCTTGATCCAGGCTGTGGCTGCATTGTTCGGCTTCAGCATCCTGAAGGGATATCTTGATGGATATCTCCTGTCAAGGGGAAGGTGAGCATTGCCTTGGAGCAAGAGAGGAAATAGAAACATCAGGGAATACGGCAAAAGCATGGAGTACTTTGCTTGTCCCTCCGGTAGACCCAGCCAGCTGAAATACTGGATCTTCTGAGAGATGCTGAAGAATTGAACTAGCTGTCAGGATCAGAAGAGCTGTCTTTGTTCTCCACTTCTTTCAAGTTGTGTGGGTTGGAGGGGCTGGCCCATGTGATTGTTTTTTCTTTCTATGGATCATTATGTGTACCTGTTGGCTGCACTCATAATGTCAATAAGTGTGTGTTTTTCCAACTCAAGAAATTCTCTTTGTTCTCCAAGACTTAAAAAATATCCATAGGACAATCTGAAGGTATTTCCATGGAATTTGCTGGAGTACAACTACTTTGTGTATCATTACAGTTTTTGTAAGAGGTGCAGTAAGGCCAATTGTCTAGCTCCTTTAAACTGTGTTAAACAGTAGTCAGAACACAGTTAAAAGCACTACTTGAGATCCTCAACATGTGGTTCAGCTCGCTAAACTTCAGGGAGCCAAAAATTAGGCATATAATCTAAATAAGACGCTCAACTTACTGTGTAGTCATTAGAGACCCCTGTCTAGAAAATGATTCAATCTGTCTTAGATACATATCTCAGGTGAGGTGAGTTCCTCTTCAGAAAACCTGTTCTTCCTCTGTCTTTAATGATGTACAAAGAACTTTATGTGGCTTCTGTTTTTTGTTTTTTTTTTTAAATCTAAACTTACAATTTCCTCCTGAGAAAGTACTGATGGCAGAATGTTAATAAAGCCATTCCAAAATAAGATGTGATTTTCTGAGATACGTTATTTTTCATTTTCTTTCTTTTCCAGGGAATACAAGTTCACCTAATAAATACCAAGACATTATATATATATATATAGGTGCAGGAGTGTTTGTTGCCAGTATAAATAAATTGCAGACATCAGTTCTTACTCTCTGCCTCATAATAACCCATCTCTTCTGCCTGTCAGTGTACAGACCTCTGAAGATGACACATTCCCTGAAAAGAGCTGTGAAGGCTCAAGAAAGGCCCTTGTCAAGGATTTGGATGGAAATCTCCTGGACCTAGAACCACCTGTTTCTGTTTTCCCAAAGTCAGAATTTGAATGGACACGGTTCTTCTTGCAATCTGGTAAGTGCCTGTGCTGCCTGAAGTAGCTGCAAAGTCTT
The DNA here is from genome assembly GCA_016647715.1 of Pavo muticus. Taxonomy (NCBI): domain Eukaryota; kingdom Metazoa; phylum Chordata; class Aves; order Galliformes; family Phasianidae; genus Pavo; species Pavo muticus. The sequence continues at coordinate 2,459,876 of JACDJE010000306.1, forward strand.
GCATGCACTTGACCTGTGAAATGTGTGTGTGTCCCAGGCTCCACTGAGACCTACAACTGAGGTCTGTGTGCTCGTGGTCCCAGACTGTGTGATGTGTTTTTTGGGATGGAAGTAGTGAATGACATTGGAAGAGTTTGGGAGATCTCGTTGCACAGGTCTGTGCTCATCTGTGCTTCTCTGCCTTCTTGCAGAATCATGGCACCTAGTCATGTTTATCCTCTGATGAAAGAACTTACCTGCCCTTTGCAAAGTCCTCTGAATCTGTTGAGTAAGGCATGCTGTATAGCAGCCATGGGAGTGCAAAATAATAACGGTAATTGGCACAGCAAGGATTTCCATCCATGCCCCACTGAGGAGATAATCAAGCTGATAACCCAGTCCAGAAGTTTTAAGACTCTCTCTTGTTTAAAAGGGCCCATTCTGCTCTGTAACCACTCTCTGAAAGTTCACACAGCAAGGCTCCGTTCTCATCCTGATTAAAACTCTGCTTTGTGATTCCAAATAAACTCTTTAATTACAATTAGTATTTCCTGCGCCTGCTGCTGGCGGCGGCCATTTTGCTGAGCAGGCGCATCATTTGTGACTCCGGCGGTATGGGAGCCTGATGGAAGGGACTGTAATTAATCCCTTTTCCCATCCTACTATAAAACTGATTAAACACGAGAAGAACTTTAATCTTTAAACAAAATGTCTAATGTGTACCCAGGAAAGGCTTTTCCTCTAAGGATCCCACTCTAACTGGCTGCTTAGGGGGCTGATTAATATGTTGTCTAGATACAAACACACCAATTTTTCTTTACCTTTTCTCCCCTGATTACTATTCACGTGCAAGCATTAATATCCTAGCAGCATTACCACTTAGCATCTGCATATTAAAGCACACGTACTTTTGCATATGGTACCTAAACTTTATTTAGCTTTGTGCAGTTTTTAGCATACCCTGACACACAGTCATACAAATGCCAGGAATACCCAACATCTCAACTGCACTGACAGTGCAACCTGCGCTCCACAGGGTTTATCTTCTTGTGTAATGGAGGCGACAGCATATGGTAAATGCTCCCTGCCTCCAAGGCTATAACAAAATTGCTGTGTTTTCTTCTTGCTGCCCAAATACGAGTGGGGATATTTTTCCCTCTTTGTGTTTAATTCCTCTGTATTTCTCATTCTGATCTGAGGTTTCTTTTATCTTGAGGCTGACATTGGAAAAGGCACAATTGATGCTGAGGTGAATTCATGGTCCCTTCCCCTTCCCCTATCCATTCCCTACCCTTCCCCCTCCCTCCCCCTTCCCCTTCCCCTGTCCCTATCCCTATCCCTGTCCCTATCCCTATTCTTTCCCTATTCTTTCCCTATTCTTTCCCTATTCTTTCCCTATCCCTTCCCTTCCCTTCCCTTCCCTTCCCTTCCCTTCCCTTCCCTTCCCTTTTTTGCCTCTCTTGCCCTCTTGAAAATTGTAACACTGAATAATTTGCACATGGCAATGCAGGCTCCCATGCAGAAAATGCTCATCTTTCTGTGGGAGCAGATAGCTCTTCAGAGGAGGCTCAGGGAAGACCTTATCGCTCTCTAATACTGCCTGAAAGGAGGTTGTGGTGGGGTGAGGGTCGGCCTCTGCTCTCAGGTAACAGAGATAGGATGAGAGGTGAGACTCAAGATGTGCCAGGGGAGGCTCAGGTTGGATATTAACAAGAGTTTCTTCTCAGAAAGAGTGGTTATACTCTGGCACAGGCTGCCCAGGGAGGTATGGAGTCACCGTATGTGGAGATGAAGAACCATGGGGATGTGGCACTGAGGGATGCGGTCAGTGAGCATGGTGGGGGTGGGCTGGGGCTGAATTTGGAGATCTTTGAGGTCTTTCCAACCTTAACAATTCCATGATTCTGTGAATTATGACCACCTCCAGCACCTTGATCAGATAAACTGCTACCATTCAACAGTTACCTGCTAGCCTTGCTGAGCATAGAAAGAAGAGCTAGTCTTCTCAAGTAGCTGTATTATGTTCTTTCTATCTCCACAGTTCAGAGACACAAATGTATTTGAGTCTCAACAGCTCTGGCTTTCCACATCCTTTTAATTGCATCCTCTCAGTGTTCCTGAATCCATATGATGTCTTCAGCTGAAGACACAACTGACACAGAATATATATAATATATCGTTTCTATTTATATCTGTGTGTATGTGTGTATACAATAGGTTGAAGAAGGTCCACCTTACTACCCAAATCCTGCCCACAGCATATGGGCAGCAGGGAGCTCTGTAATGTATATTTAATCGTGTACCCACTTTTGTCTTCCCAGGTGTCTCATCTTTGGCCTGCTCTGTTAGCTTTTTGGGTCATAGAGCAGGCCTGTTTATTGTGACTCTTCATAGAAACAGAGTTGTTCACATGAAGTTGAAGCTTTAGTTTTCTTGATAAGCCCCAAAAATTCAGAAAAAAAAAAGAAAGAAAAGAGGGATCAACTCCAAGTTTTTTGTTATTATTTCTTCTAGGGAAAAAAGAAGTGTCAACAACAGAAATGCATTTGAATCCAACAAAGAATAATTATTTTTTTTTTAGCAAAGGCTACTTTCTTTTTGCTCTTTTCTTTCTTTTAAATATCATGCTGTAAAAGTTTAGAATAAAATGTTTTCCAACAAAAACCCTTGAAATCATTTATAAGGAACTTTCACAGTATCATTTTTCAAATTACCCAAAACAATTTAATGAGTTTAACATGAATTTGTAATTATTTAAATCTCTTTGAGCTGCCCTTCTTGGATGACAAAATGTTTTTCTCCTAGAACTCATCTTTACACCAAACTTCTTACAAAAGAGCTTGGGGCCAGTCCTGGAGCACTAAATGGTACCAGGAAATACCAGAATCACAAGCTGTACAGCAGAATGAGCTATAAACATGAGTCTAGAGGAGCAGGGAAGGATAAATGAACAGTTCAGCTACTCAGCTGGTGTCTGTGTCCAGGTAAAAAAACCCTGCAAGGAAGGAAGGTTGACAGTACCATTGTTCTGTAGTTAAATTTCTAACCATTTGCTGGCTGTCTCCAGTATTTTTATGGATTCTGGTATGAGACTGTCTGAGTTCTTCATGACATAACAGCCCAACGTTTCCCAGAAGCATTGAAATTCATTGTCTCCCTCTTGGTGGAAAGGTAGCTGAGGAGCAGAGGCTGGTAGCAGGTTCATCTGAGCACATGATCATATCCTCAGGCATCCTCTCTGGTGAACTAAGGGAGATTGGCAGAAGTTGGTGGGTTGATACATCCTTGCCAAGGCCTCTCTGCATACCAGTACAGGATGACTGAGCTCCTGGTGAGGGCAAAGAGTCAAGGAAACAGCTTGCTCAAGGACCTATCAATAAAGGTATCATATGGGAGTATGAGGAGGTGAATGCAGAGGGGAAGTGGTCTGCAGTATCTAGACTTGTAGAACAGTTTTACATCCAAGTGAACCCAAAAGACTGCAGCTTGCCATATGTATCTTTAATCTCAGCAGATACTCATAGTTAGATGTTAGACTGTGAGGATTGTCCCTGTTCATTACAGGGGGATTGGACCAGATGGCCTTGAAGGGTCCCTTCCAACTCAAACTATTCTATGATTCTATTCTATGATTCTACAATCCTAGATGTCAGGATAATCCAACACAAATGCAGATTGACATCCCAGAAGGTGCTAGACTCCTCAGGATGTTTTTTTTTTGAGTGTTCATATTCATACACGAACCCAAAAGTGAATCCATCCAGTTCTTATTCTCCTTTGGCAGGGCTTCATATTTAAACAGAAGAATAACCTCTTTTTGTGTCTCATGAAACTTTCAATTATAATTCGGTTACCCAAACGACTTCCATGCTGGTTTCTGAACAGATGCAGAAAGATCCTGAGGTTTGCTAGAGAGCAATTTCTTTGCACATTGTATTTTGTCACTCTGTGTGACAGAGACTCTGTTCCAGTACCTTTTACTCATCAGAGTAATTCTGTTGAGTACTGAAGGGTTAGCAAGTTCAAGACTGCAGGATTTAGCTGTCGTGCAACTTTTTCTTTCTGTTAACACGTGCTCCTTGCATTTCCTGCTAATAATTGCACTTATTTTCTACCTTATACTAGCAAAACCTAGCAAAACTTTTAACTTCTCCAGATACAGTGGAGGAATTTCGGTCTATAATACCCTTGTGGGATAGACATATATTTTGACACTATTTTCCCATGCAGAGGGCAGAATTTGTGACTTGCCCAAGGTCAGTCACTGAATTAATGCATATCCTTCCAAAACTGACAGCCAGACTCTCAATCTAAAAGCACCCACCCTGCTTAGGCAGGTTGAAGAGTATGGTTGCATTAACGAGAATCAGCAGAAAATATGTTTTATATTCATTTTTTTATTATTAAAAAACTTGCCTGGAGCATACTTTACTGAATACTTAAATTCTGACTTTGGTTTTAAGCAGCAACAACAACAACAACAACAGCAACAACAACAACAAAATCTCCAACTATTTTTATTACTTAAATGTTGAGGACATTTTGTATTGAAAAAAAAAATGGAGTCAGCTTTAGTGGGAACCTATTTGTGCAAAGATTTCATCAGAAATAAGATAATATGTTAAATACAAATGTACACAATCCAAAGCAAATTTATGTCAAGGATTTTACTCCTCAGGTAATTTTTACCATTGAATAATATTCACAAACGGTAGTTGAGGAGGGGCATCATTTTGGCACGGAGGCTGCCAATGTAATTCAGGGATAAAGCTGTCTGAAACTGTTGTCTTGAATGCATATTTAATATTCCAAGGTGCGTGGTTAGCTATACCTGCTATGCGTAGTCACTTGTAGCAATTAAAGACATTTGAGAAGAGAATGCAGGTTTGGTAAATTTACAAGGAATGAAACAGCTGTGACGTCGGCCTGAAACAATTAGTTTTTTCCTCTGATGCTTTTTGTTGTTGTTGTTCACAGATAGAAGCTTGCTTTTTTCTACAGTAAATTTCCCTTACAAAACGTCTTAAAAATGGCAATGAAGGGGATTAAAAGAGCTCTTACCAAGTTATTATTTTATAAAAACTCAATATATTCAGGAATTACTCGTGGTTTTAAGCTGAAGGAGGGAAGATTTAGGTTGGATGTCAGGGGGAAGTTCTTTCCTATGAGAGTGATGAGGTGCTGGAACAGCTGCCCAGAGAGGCTGTGGATGCCCCGTCCATCCCTGGAGGTGTTCAAGGCCAGGTTGGATGGGGCCCTGGGCAGCCTGGTCTGGTATTAAATGTGGTGGTTGGTGGCCCTGCCTGCAGCAGGGGATTGGAGCTTCATGATCTTTGAAGTCCCTTCCAACCCAAGCCATTCTGTGATTCTATGATTCTATGATGATTTTTACTTAAATTTCCTGAAAATACATCTCTGGTGAAGAATTCAGTAGGTCTCAACTGAGAAGGAACCTGAGAACAAAATTGGGAGTTATTTTCAATGGCCTTGGGAGAACAGGCTTTGAAGTAAGCAAGATGGGGATAGGTTACTTTTGTATCTTTACAAACTGTGCGGTGGCTCATAAGGCGTGAGGTGGATGAGCCTACTGAAATAAAGGATCAGCTCTTCTAGGTGGGGGCAATGTTGTGGAGTGAAGAGTATCTTTGGGTAAAGAGGCCACTGGTTTGGAATGAAGTTTCAGAGTGCGTCTGGATGCCACTGTGACACTATATCCCAATGGAAAGCTCTGGCAAGACAAAATACTCCTCCGTCTCCACAGCCAACTCTTGCTGCATAGTATTGGAGGAGCTTCATAATTAATTTTTGGTACATTATGGAAGAACAGACCAGAACTGGAGGTCTGGAAAGAGCAAATGAGGCCAGCACTGGGACCTATGAGGCCATGCAACATTTCCATTTTGAAATGCTATAAATTGCTTTCCCTTAAGCTCATCTGTATCTCAGGCTCTAATAAGTCTTTAATAAGTTCTAATAAGTTATAATAAGCTCTAATAAGTTTCTCTTTTCAGAGATGTCACTTCGTTAACTCTGAAGTTAGGATGAGATGAATGACACCATTCATTGCCTGTGTGTTCAGTAGTGAGATCAATATAGAGTATATATATATGTACAAATATGTATACATGCAAAAATGCATGAACCTATCAAACATTATCTTCTTGTTTCCTTAGAGGATGTTAAATACCTTTCTCATGAAGAATCCAAAATATATTGGGTGAATTTGTCCATCCTGCACGTTGATAGCTGTAGATAGAGTTCAGCATTTTGTAGGAACTTAACTACTTCTTGTTTTCTGAATTGTTCGTGTACTTTTAAACTGACATTCACCAATGCTCAGAGACATGAAATGTCAAATGTGTGTATATATGCATTAGAAATGTTTAAATTCAGAAAAAAAGTGAATGTAAAATAGGTCTTTAGCTATGAGAGCTAACCTTGGCACTTGGCATATCAGTCTGTTTTGAGGAGGTGGCAGCTAATAGTCTCTGACTACAATTGCAATCAGGATTTCCTCTGCTTCTCCTCTTAGCATTAATCTCTGAGGATAAAACATGAGGTTTGCCATTTTCAAAGCAATTTAGAGAAATGACACCATTACTAGAGATTCTGAATTCTGGGAGAGCCCATTTGTTTTCCTGCATGGTACCCCTGAAATACCACATCACCTTCATTTAGGAATCTAGTTATAGATTTGATATCAACCTCTCTACCCGTCTGTACAGAAATGTTGCATACAAACTGTGCAATAAGCATTTTTATCACTGGCACGATGAGGCTAGTGTTTCAGGGTGTTTGTTCCTAAGATGTGATTTATAAACCGTTGGTAGTCCATGAAAGCCAAGTAACTGATGCACACATCACCCACAGATTAATTTAGGAGCCTGTCAGTTAAGTTTGACAAGAATCATTAGGCATCTGGAAAACAGAACCCATAAGGGATGGTTGAAAGAGTTGAGTGGCTCAATTGAGAGAAGAAGAGATGAATGAGACATTTAAGAACTGCCTTCAAATATATGGGAGAGTGCTGCAGAGGCGAGAGGAATAAATTGCTCCCCTAATCTATGGCATCAGAAGTAATGGGCTGAAATTTCAGCAAAGATAATTTTAGATGCTGGGAGGAAATGTCATAAAAAAGCAAAAATCTGGCATGACTTCCCTGAATGAGTTGTGGAATCCCTGTCAGTGGAGGTTATACAAACATCTTTAGATGATCCAAGGAGAGCTCGTCCCTTCCTCTGGAGGGAGGATGCATCAGATAACTCCAGAAGGTCTATATTCAGGAATTACTCATGGTTTAAAGCTCAAGGAGAGAAGGCTCAGATTGGATGTCAGGGGGAAGTTCTTCACAGAGAGAGTGGTGAGGTGCTGGAACAGGCTGCCCAGAGAGGCTGTGGATGCCTCGTCCCTGGAGGTGTTCAAGGCCAGGTTGGATGGGGCCCTGGGCAGCCTGGTCTAGTATTAGATATGGAGGTTGGTGGCCCTGCTGATGGCAGGGGATTGAAGCTTCATGATCCTTGAGGTCCCTTCCAACCCGGGCCATTCTGTGATTCTGTGATGCTCGGTGGTCTGCATGAACCTCTGCTGTCCGACAGTGATTTATTGGTCTAAAGACCAAGGTGTTGTTGTGGGAAGATCCGGTAATTAGAACTTCCTAAATACTGCTGATGAACACTCAGAGTGACTACTTAGGGATGTAATTAGTGCAGCGAGATTCTCTCTGAACCCACATGCTTGGTTCCTCTCAGCCAAGCTGCCTTTTCTCGTGGAATAATAATGCTCTTGAAGGGCTCTGAAATACCTGAGTGTAGAGCTTAGTTCCATGGAAAATAGAGTACTAGGATGGAGGAGTGTTCAAAGCATCTGGATCTCCGAGGTTCCTCTCAAAGCTCAGGCACTCAGACATTATGGAGTCATAGAGTTGGAAGGGCCCCTCGAGGATACCAGGGACAGAGCTGGGGGCAGCTGTCTACACCATATAGCCTTTCTAGGCTTGATGGCTGTTAGCTTTCAGGAGACCACATGCCTGTGTTTATGCAATTAAAAAAGAAATGTGAATCGCATCCTGCAAGTACAACTAGATTCTTTCCCTTAGATCTCAGAGGCGTATCTCTAATCCAGCCAAACTGCTGAGTGTTAGCTTGCAGAGCTTTACAGGGGAAGCAATGCATTTTGCAACAATTAATTTTGCAGAGGAAGCAGCCTGTTTAAAGACGCCTGCAGCACTCACTAAAATATGTGTTGTTTTTCAAGGCCACCAGACACACAGTTGGCTAGGTTGGCTAATAAACAAAACAACAATGCAAAAACCCAGCCTCGTGGGGTTTGCAGGGAGAAAGGATGAGAAATAAAATGAATAATGCTTACCTGCTAGGGGTGGGTGAAGACTATAATTGTTTAGCCCCCAGCAGATCCCTGCAAGGGTTAAAAATGACAAAGATATTAGTTGGTGACTGCTAAAATTGTTGGTTTGAAGCTCTGGGCAAAACACAGACTGTTATTTACCGGACTTGGTCGATTTACTTCTTAATGCAATAATGACCTGTGAAATGAAACGTGAGCTAGACAATTGTTCCTCATTGTTTCCAGTAAAACATCCTTTCATACCCCATTAAACCACCATTAATTCCATATGAAAGAGAAGCAGGCACAAACACCAAGAGAGATGTCTCTCTTTTCCTCTTTTCCCCTCTTCCTGGGCCTAATCAAGGCCTGTGGATAGCAAAACAGCTTTCTTATCAATTTTAGAAGGCATTGGGCAGGCCACAGGGGTGATATTTTTAAAGAACACCACAGACATTTTCTAGATTGGCACCCAATGGATCAGCAGCTCAAGTTTTGGAGAAGAACATATCTGCTAGCATGGCAAATGCATTGATGTCAGTACATCCTTTTCTTCTCTTTTTACATTGCCTTCCATTGAGCATGAGATTTTTGTCATCACGCAGTGTATTTGTGTATGTGTATGCATGCACCTTTTCACACTCTTTAATTTTTAACCCACTTTCAACTTCAGTCAAGAGCAGATATGGATAAGTTCTCAAACTTACAGGTTTTTTAAAAATAGAGTCTGGGAAGAGAAATCCTATCAGGATACCTTCGTCCAACAAAGGGGAAAGTTAAATCCCTTCTCTGCATGCCAAGAATATTTTCTGGAGAGTAACTCCATTTTGCCCCAGAACAAACTAAAGAAGGGAAATCTGCACACTGGTAGACATGTGGGCATCCAGGCACAGCTCTGTAATCAAGTACAGGACATGCTTTGCATGAAGGTGGTTTCTTTAACCCTAACTCCTCTCTGCTGTAGCATGCTATGAAAACAGGCTGAGGGAGCTGGGCTTGTTCAGCCTGGAGAAGAGAAGGCTGTGGGGTGACCTCATTGCAGCCTTCCAGTCCTTAAAAGGAGCCTACAAACAGGAGGGGACTGAACTCTTTATAAGGGTAGGTAATAGCAGGACAAGGGGAAATGGTTTTAAGTTGAAGGAGGGAAGATTTAGGTTGGATGTCAGGGGGAAGTTCTTCACTATGAGAGTGGTGAGGTGCTGGAACAGCTGCCCAGAGAGACTGTGGATGCCCCGTCCATCCCTGGAGGTGTTCAAGGCCAGGCTGGATGGGGGCCCTGGGCAGCCTGGTCTGGTATTAGATGTGGTGGTTGGTGGCCCTGCCTGTGGTGGGGGGTTGGAGCTTCATGATCCTTGGGTTCCCTTCCAACCCAAGCCATTCTATGATTCTATGATACTGTTGACTACCAACAAATGGTAATATAAAAATGGAACATATGAAATGGTCAGATATTATTTCCACCAAAATAATTTTGGTTTTCCTCTTCTTTCTCTTTTTTAGTTTTTCCAGGGAGAGGAGTCTTATGACTGAGTTTAGTCAGAATCCAGTTTTAGTTGTGCTCTCCCCCCACTCCTCTTGTTGTTTTTTGTTTATTCAATAGTAATGCAGAATGCAACTTCCCAAGTTAAGTTTTCACTCAGCGCTTCTCAGTGTGAGCAGCACAATGCAGTTGTGTTTCAAGTCAACTATATTTCCATAAATCTGGTAGACCCCTGGTCTTATCTGGAGTTATAAAATTGGGATTATGATATTTTCCTTTCATGCATGAGATGTTACCAGACTGAAAAATATTTTGGACAGTGAGGGATTATTTGATTTATGATCCTCAGTAAAAAGAAAAAAAGGAGACTTTGGTGGGTGCAGTCTTGGAAATCTTTTGTCTGTTAGCAGGAAGTGCAGCTGGATTTTCATAGGAAGCAATTCCAGTTTCCGAGTGCCTGTATCTTTTGGTGTGTCTATTCTGTTAACTTCTTGGTCTTTTGTATGCTTTACTCAGGAGAAAATTCCCACTGAGGTTAGTGGAGAATTTTACCTTAGCGGAGTTTTCAGGATTGAGTAACTGGGTGCCAAGTCTACTCCTTACTCCTTCAAAGGACGGGATCCTGTGCGTAACCCTCACTGTGCAGCCCTCACTTAGGTGGGATGTTGTGCTACAGATGGTTGGTGTTACTTACGTAGAATCATAGAATCACAGAATGGCCTGGGTTGAAAAGGACCACAATGATCATCTCGTTTCAACCCCCTGCTATATGCCGGGTCGCCAACCAGCAGACCAGGCTGCCCAGAGCCACATCCAGCCTGGCCTTGAATGCCTCCAGGGATGGGGCATCCACAGCCTCCTTGGGCAACCTGTTCCCGTGCGTCACCACCTTCTGTGTGAAAACTTCCTCCTAATATCTAGCCTAAACCTCCCGTCTTAGTTTAAAACCATTCCCCCTTGTCCTATCACTAACCACTACGTGCTGCACAAACGCAGGAAGGAGATGAAGGGGCAGAACTGGGGCAGCTCTGATGAAGCCCAGGATCTGACACAAGGAAGTTAATACCTGCTGGCATGAAGTTAAGTCTTCATATCAGCTGTTGTGGTTAACAAGGACCATCATCCTGAACTCCTTTCCTTTTCTTATTTTTCCTTCCATCTGACCTGTTCAAGACTCCCACCCTCACCACAGTTTTTGCCTCACAAATCAGGACCCCTCCCTCATCTCCTGCTGTCTCACAGAACCCCTAACTCTTCCTATCTCCAATCCAGAACTCTGTGGCAACTTATTTCATCCTTTCTGCTAAATTTTTCCACATTGTCTGTAAATCAGGGACTTAATGCCAAGCCTCTTACTCCACAGCCTTCCCAGCTACCCACCAAACTCTCTCCTTCCTGCCTCAGAGCATCACCTGAAGCCCCGATCCTGGCATGCAATCAGTTCCTTGGCAGGCTCTGCCTACCTTCAGGGAGGTTACAGTGGCTCACTGAATCCCTGGCTTTTATCCAAGCATACTACTCAATTTCTTGCAAACCAGTTTGACAGTATTGTAACATGTTCCAGTCTCATTCCTGTTTTTTGGTTGCTTCTACTTTTGTATTTTATTCTGATTTTTTGTTCTATTTATATATATATATATGTTAATACTGCATCCTTTTATTTGCTACACTTGATGCCTTTCTCTTCCCGTGCTGGATTTATGCCTGGGGTCAGATTTTGACTGTAAGTTTGATCAGAAATAGTTCAGCTGCAAAAGAAAGAAAAAAAAAACAACCAAAATGAAGCTCTTTTTAGTGTGTGTTAGAAAGCAAATCTTTAAACTCTCGAACCTATGGGGTTGCAGTAAAGGCTTGAAGGTCAGCAGGGAAACAACTCTGAGGTCAGTGAAATGCATTCTGTTTGGGGTGCCTGTGAAAAAATCTGTTCAGGCCTACCTGTGAAAATAACATTTCAGTCTCCGTTGCGTTTTTTGAAGCACAGACATCAATGCTTTGCTCTCTTCAGCCTTCTCCAAAATACCCGAGTATTTGGAGCTTTGAATCCCACACTGTAGTTTCCTTGCATTGCGTATGCTAATCAATGAAGGAATTCTGGGCACTTCATAGCACTTGATGCTGCCCGTGGCACTGCGTCCCTGGGAAACACGTGTTGTGCCCTACCTGTACAAGAGGGGTTAGGAGCCAAGATTACACAGACATCTCGTATGGAACAGAGGAAAGATCTTAAATTTTAGCCATCAACAAGAAGGCCATCGACTGGGGACACACTGGTTAGGTTTTCATGGACCAGCCTGATCTGCAAAGCACACACCGCAGTTTCCTCTGTAGAGCACTAAGGAATTTTTTATTCATCGCCTGTGCATTTCTCACTGATGGTGTACAGAATTCAGTCGTGGTTGCAGAAAAATCGATCCTTGTAGAAGGATTTGAGAACAATTCTGGAAAGAGTTGGAGAAAAGAAGTGCAAAGTCCCTTGCTGCTCACATGAAGAGCAATAGCCTGGGAAAACAAATCTCTTTATTCCATTCCCCTGTAACTCTCCTAGATGGTGGTATCCCGAATCAAAGAGAGTCATGACTGCGTGGTTGTGTGTATAAACACACACACACAGTCACTGTCCTCACAACAGTGCTTGGAAGCATTTCATCATTTTTTCCCTCTTATCTTCCAAATATTAGCATTTAATGAAATACACATTTACTTCATTTATTTTGAACCTACTCCAAGGCCAGCAAATACCAGAACCTCAAATGTTATGACAGGATAGATTCTTTATTGGTTTGTTTTCTTTTCATTCTTTCTGTTTGCACTGTGATTTTTTCATTATTTTTTTTTTAAAGATTATAGACCCTTATGTTCTAACTCAAGGATCCTGGCTTCCAACTGAGGTAGACAAATATGTCCAAAAAAATGTCCCTGTGACCTATCCAATGCAGACAGCTGTGCAGCAAACAGGAAATTGAGGAAGCCAGGTTCATCTGAGACACAGGATTTCCTTCGTGCATGTTTCAGATAAAACATCTTTAATTTCTCAGTGCTATGAAGGAACCAAGAGTAAAGCAGGGAGACTGTAGCTTCGTGCCTAGAAGACAGTGATGTGAAAGTACAACTGAATGACACTTTCTCTCCTGGGCATCATTGCAGCTTGGCCATGTTGACATAACCTCTTCCAAAGTCTTCTTCTGACTCTGGCCCAGTCTGGGAGGATGTGAGCCAGCCCCGAACCAGAAGCTGTGTCACATAGCCACAGAAGGGCAGAATTCCCTAGGTTGGGCACAGCTCCATGCTAACGTGCTTACACAGCTTCCACTTCAAAATGGGCATAGCTTTCCAGATTGAATTCTGAACAGAATGATCTCGGGTCTATTTGTAAAGGGCAGTGAAAGTGTCTTCCTAATTTGAAACATGCCATGCTAGGGGTTTTATTGTGGGCAGACTTCATCATGGTAGCCAGCAGGTTCAGCCATCCGCATGTGGGCAGTGATGTAACGAGAGTGAGAGTGACAGGGAAATGTGGGCTGGTGCTACAGAACAGTGCAGCAGGTGTGACTTCATTGCTGAACTCCGCTAAAATCTTCTGTGACAGAAAAAAAACCCCAACATTTGATTATCCTGTGAAATAAGGTTACTCCTTTTTCTCCTCTCATTGCTTTGTCATGGCTCTTGACATTCCAGTGTTGGGGATGACAGATGTGTCAATGTGTCATCTGCTATGATCTGATTCCAAACTAGTTTTGGTCTCCTATGAAACGCTGGAGAAAATTACGCACTGGGAACAGTGTCCATATGGCATTACTAAAGCAGGCAGACACACTTAGACGTTTGCCTGCTTGACCTTAGCTTGCCTTGCTCCCCTGTTTGTGCTGTTAGGTTGTAGCACAGTCTTGCATTATGTGATCACAGTAACACTCTGCAGTCCAAAATGGGATTGGTCTGGAGATGGCTCAGTGCTTTGTAGTACCACATGTTCGTATGCAAGAGCTCTGCCTTAACTCCTGGAGAAACTGGAACATGTGGGATGAATAAGGACTAGGGGAGAAGAAAGAAAGATCTCGCAGCACTGATGGTTTCTTAAACCCATCTGAATAACACAGCGGCTCTATACAAATCTTTTAAATGAAAACATTTGCCCGTGATGTTTGTGTCCCCGTAGCATTTTACCTCTTGTTCATGTCCCCATAGTGTTTTACCTCTTGTCTGGATCCAGCCATGCCTGAGCATGGTGCTGGAGAATGCTTGTTGTCAGGGTTCAGAGTTGCTTGGGATAAGCACTAATGGTTTGACTGTGTGGGTGATCACGAGCTGGTGCATGAGATGGCATTCGGGCACTGTTTGCTTTAGAATCATAGAGTCACCAAGGTTGGAATAGACCTCGAAGGTCACCCCACTAAACCGTGTCCCTTAGTGCCACATCCGAATGATTCTTGAACACCTCCAGGGACAGTGATTCCACCACCTCCCTGAGCAGCCCATTTAGTTGTGTAGACGTGATCCGGGTGACATGCAAAGACAAAAGCACTNGTGCTGGAACAGCTGCCCAGAGAGGCTGTGGATGCCCCGTCCATCCCTGGAGGTGTTCAAGGCCAGGTTGGATGGGGCCCTGGGCAGCCTGGTCTGGTATTAAATGTGGTGGTTGGTGGCCCTGCCTGCAGCAGGGGATTGGAGCTTCATGATCTTTGAAGTCCCTTCCAACCCAAGCCATTCTGTGATTCTATGATTCTATGATGATTTTTACTTAAATTTCCTGAAAATACATCTCTGGTGAAGAATTCAGTAGGTCTCAACTGAGAAGGAACCTGAGAACAAAATTGGGAGTTATTTTCAATGGCCTTGGGAGAACAGGCTTTGAAGTAAGCAAGATGGGGATAGGTTACTTTTGTATCTTTACAAACTGTGCGGTGGCTCATAAGGCGTGAGGTGGATGAGCCTACTGAAATAAAGGATCAGCTCTTCTAGGTGGGGGCAATGTTGTGGAGTGAAGAGTATCTTTGGGTAAAGAGGCCACTGGTTTGGAATGAAGTTTCAGAGTGCGTCTGGATGCCACTGTGACACTATATCCCAATGGAAAGCTCTGGCAAGACAAAATACTCCTCCGTCTCCACAGCCAACTCTTGCTGCATAGTATTGGAGGAGCTTCATAATTAATTTTTGGTACATTATGGAAGAACAGACCAGAACTGGAGGTCTGGAAAGAGCAAATGAGGCCAGCACTGGGACCTATGAGGCCATGCAACATTTCCATTTTGAAATGCTATAAATTGCTTTCCCTTAAGCTCATCTGTATCTCAGGCTCTAATAAGTCTTTAATAAGTTCTAATAAGTTATAATAAGCTCTAATAAGTTTCTCTTTTCAGAGATGTCACTTCATTAACTCTGAAGTTAGGATGAGATGAATGACACCATTCATTGCCTGTGTGTTCAGTAGTGAGATCAATATAGAGTATAAATATATGTACAAATATGTATACATGCAAAAATGCATGAACCTATCAAACATTATCTTCTTGTTTCCTTAGAGGATGTTAAATACCTTTCTCATGAAGAATCCAAAATATATTGGGTGAATTTGTCCATCCTGCACGTTGATAGCTGTAGATAGAGTTCAGCATTTTGTAGGAACTTAACTACTTCTTGTTTTCTGAATAGTTCATGTACTTTTAAACTGACATTCACCAATGCTCAGAGACATGAAATGTCAAATGTGTGTATATATGCATTAGAAATGTTTAAATTCAGAAAAAAAGTGAATGTAAAATAGGTCTTTAGCTATGAGAGCTAACCTTGGCACTTGGCATATCAGTCTGTTTTGAGGAGGTGGCAGCTAATAGTCTCTGACTACAATTGCAATCAGGATTTCCTCTGCTTCTCCTCTTAGCATTAATCTCTGAGGATAAAACAAGAGGTTTGCCATTTTCAAAGCAATTTAGAGAAATGACACCATTACTAGAGATTCTGAATTCTGGGAGAGCCCATTTGTTTTCCTGCATGGTACCCCTGAAATACCACATCACCTTCATTTAGGAATCTAGTTATAGATTTGATATCAACCTCTCTACCCGTCTGTACAGAAATGTTGCATACAAACTGTGCAATAAGCATTTTTATCACTGGCACGATGAGGCTAGTGTTTCAGGGTGTTTGTTCCTAAGATGTGATTTATAAACCGTTGGTAGTCCATGAAAGCCAAGTAACTGATGCACACATCACCCACAGATTAATTTAGGAGCCTGTCAGTTAAGTTTGACAAGAATCATTAGGCATCTGGAAAACAGAACCCATAAGGGATGGTTGAAAGAGTTGAGTGGCTCAATTGAGAGAAGAAGAGATGAATGAGACATTTAAGAACTGCCTTCAAATATATGGGAGAGTGCTGCAGAGGCGAGAGGAATAAATTGCTCCCCTAATCTATGGCATCAGAAGTAATGGGCTGAAATTTCAGCAAAGATAATTTTAGATGCTGGGAGGAAATGTCATAAAAAAGCAAAAATCTGGCATAACTTCCCTGAATGAGTTGTGGAATCCCTGTCAGTGGAGGTTATACAAACATCTTTAGATGATCCAAGGAGAGCTCGTCCCTTCCTCTGGAGGGAGGATGCATCAGATAACTCCAGAAGGTCTATATTCAGGAATTACTCATGGTTTAAAGCTCAAGGAGAGAAGGCTCAGATTGGATGTCAGGGGGAAGTTCTTCACAGAGAGAGTGGTGAGGTGCTGGAACAGGCTGCCCAGAGAGGCTGTGGATGCCTCGTCCCTGGAGGTGTTCAAGGCCAGGTTGGATGGGGCCCTGGGCAGCCTGGTCTAGTATTAGATATGGAGGTTGGTGGCCCTGCTGATGGCAGGGGATTGAAGCTTCATGATCCTTGAGGTCCCTTCCAACCCGGGCCATTCTGTGATTCTGTGATGCTCGGTGGTCTGCATGAACCTCTGCTGTCCGACAGTGATTTATTGGTCTAAAGACCAAGGTGTTGTTGTGGGAAGATCCGGTAATTAGAACTTCCTAAATACTGCTGATGAACACTCAGAGTGACTACTTAGGGATGTAATTAGTGCAGCGAGATTCTCTCTGAACCCACATGCTTGGTTCCTCTCAGCCAAGCTGCCTTTTCTCGTGGAATAATAATGCTCTTGAAGGGCTCTGAAATACCTGAGTGTAGAGCTTAATTCCATGGAAAATAGAGTACTAGGATGGAGGAGTGATCAAAGCATCTGGATCTCCGAGGTTCCTCTCAAAGCTCAGGCACTCAGACATTATGGAGTCATAGAGTTGGAAGGGCCCCTCGAGGATACCAGGGACAGAGCTGGGGGCAGCTGTCTACACCATATAGCCTTTCTAGGCTTGATGGCTGTTAGCTTTCAGGAGACCACATGCCTGTGTTTATGCAATTAAAAAAGAAATGTGAATCGCATCCTGCAAGTACAACTAGATTCTTTCCCTTAGATCTCAGAGGCGTATCTCTAATCCAGCCAAACTGCTGAGTGTTAGCTTGCAGAGCTTTACAGGGGAAGCAATGCATTTTGCAACAATTAATTTTGCAGAGGAAGCAGCCTGTTTAAAGACGCCTGCAGCACTCACTAAAATATGTGTTGTTTTTCAAGGCCACCAGACACACAGTTGGCTAGGTTGGCTAATAAACAAAACAACAATGCAAAAACCCAGCCTCGTGGGGTTTGCAGGGAGAAAGGATGAGAAATAAAATGAATAATGCTTACCTGCTAGGGGTGGGTGAAGACTATAATTGTTTAGCCCCCAGCAGATCCCTGCAAGGGTTAAAAATGACAAAGATATTAGTTGGTGACTGCTAAAATTGTTGGTTTGAAGCTCTGGGCAAAACACAGACTGTTATTTACCGGACTTGGTCGATTTACTTCTTAATGCAATAATGACCTGTGAAATGAAACGTGAGCTAGACAATTGTTCCTCATTGTTTCCAGTAAAACATCCTTTCATACCCCATTAAACCACCATTAATTCCATATGAAAGAGAAGCAGGCACAAACACCAAGAGAGATGTCTCTCTTTTCCTCTTTTCCCCTCTTCCTGGGCCTAATCAAGGCCTGTGGATAGCAAAACAGCTTTCTTATCAATTTTAGAAGGCATTGGGCAGGCCACAGGGGTGATATTTTTAAAGAACACCACAGACATTTTCTAGATTGGCACCCAATGGATCAGCAGCTCAAGTTTTGGAGAAGAACATATCTGCTAGCATGGCAAATGCATTGATGTCAGTACATCCTTTTCTTCTCTTTTTACATTGCCTTCCATTGAGCATGAGATTTTTGTCATCACGCAGTGTATTTGTGTATGTGTATGCATGCACCTTTTCACACTCTTTAATTTTTAACCCACTTTCAACTTCAGTCAAGAGCAGATATGGATAAGTTCTCAAACTTACAGGTTTTTTAAAAATAGAGTCTGGGAAGAGAAATCCTATCAGGATACCTACGTCCAACAAAGGGGAAAGTTAAATCCCTTCTCTGCATGCCAAGAATATTTTCTGGAGAGTAACTCCATTTTGCCCCAGAACAAACTAAAGAAGGGAAATCTGCACACTGGTAGACATGTGGGCATCCAGGCACAGCTCTGTAATCAAGTACAGGACATGCTTTGCATGAAGGTGGTTTCTTTAACCCTAACTCCTCTCTGCTGTAGCATGCTATGAAAACAGGCTGAGGGAGCTGGGCTTGTTCAGCCTGGAGAAGAGAAGGCTGTGGGGTGACCTCATTGCAGCCTTCCAGTCCTTAAAAGGAGCCTACAAACAGGAGGGGACTGAACTCTTTATAAGGGTAGGTAATAGCAGGACAAGGGGAAATGGTTTTAAGTTGAAGGAGGGAAGATTTAGGTTGGATGTCAGGGGGAAGTTCTTCACTATGAGAGTGGTGAGGTGCTGGAACAGCTGCCCAGAGAGACTGTGGATGCCCCGTCCATCCCTGGAGGTGTTCAAGGCCAGGCTGGATGGGGGCCCTGGGCAGCCTGGTCTGGTATTAGATGTGGTGGTTGGTGGCCCTGCCTGTGGTGGGGGGTTGGAGCTTCATGATCCTTGGGTTCCCTTCCAACCCAAGCCATTCTATGATTCTATGATACTGTTGACTACCAACAAATGGTAATATAAAAATGGAACATATGAAATGGTCAGATATTATTTCCACCAAAATAATTTTGGTTTTCCTCTTCTTTCTCTTTTTTAGTTTTTCCAGGGAGAGGAGTCTTATGACTGAGTTTAGTCAGAATCCAGTTTTAGTTGTGCTCTCCCCCCACTCCTCTTGTTGTTTTTTGTTTATTCAATAGTAATGCAGAATGCAACTTCCCAAGTTAAGTTTTCACTCAGCGCTTCTCAGTGTGAGCAGCACAATGCAGTTGTGTTTCAAGTCAACTATATTTCCATAAATCTGGTAGACCCCTGGTCTTGTCTGGAGTTATAAAATTGGGATTATGATATTTTCCTTTCATGCATGAGATGTTACCAGACTGAAAAATATTTTGGACAGTGAGGGATTATTTGATTTATGATCCTCAGTAAAAAGAAAAAAAGGAGACTTTGGTGGGTGCAGTCTTGGAAATCTTTTGTCTGTTAGCAGGAAGTGCAGCTGGATTTTCATAGGAAGCAATTCCAGTTTCCGAGTGCCTGTATCTTTTGGTGTGTCTATTCTGTTAACTTCTTGGTCTTTTGTATGCTTTACTCAGGAGAAAATTCCCACTGAGGTTAGTGGAGAATTTTACCTTAGCGGAGTTTTCAGGATTGAGTAACTGG
Source organism: Pavo muticus (assembly GCA_016647715.1). Lineage (NCBI taxonomy): Eukaryota > Metazoa > Chordata > Aves > Galliformes > Phasianidae > Pavo > Pavo muticus. Next base: position 2,479,427 of record JACDJE010000306.1, read on the forward strand.
GTGCCAAGTCTACTCCTTACTCCTTCAAAGGACGGGATCCTGTGCGTAACCCTCACTGTGCAGCCCTCACTTAGGTGGGATGTTGTGCTACAGATGGTTGGTGTTACTTACGTAGAATCATAGAATCACAGAATGGCCTGGGTTGAAAAGGACCACAATGATCATCTCGTTTCAACCCCCTGCTATATGCCGGGTCGCCAACCAGCAGACCAGGCTGCCCAGAGCCACATCCAGCCTGGCCTTGAATGCCTCCAGGGATGGGGCATCCACAGCCTCCTTGGGCAACCTGTTCCCGTGCGTCACCACCTTCTGTGTGAAAACTTCCTCCTAATATCTAGCCTAAACCTCCCGTCTTAGTTTAAAACCATTCCCCCTTGTCCTATCACTAACCACTACGTGCTGCACAAACGCAGGAAGGAGATGTAGGGGCAGAACTGGGGCAGCTCTGATGAAGCCCAGGATCTGACACAAGGAAGTTAATACCTGCTGGCATGAAGTTAAGTCTTCATATCAGCTGTTGTGGTTAACAAGGACCATCATCCTGAACTCCTTTCCTTTTCTTATTTTTCCTTCCATCTGACCTGTTCAAGACTCCCACCCTCACCACAGTTTTTGCCTCACAAATCAGGACCCCTCCCTCATCTCCTGCTGTCTCACAGAACCCCTAACTCTTCCTATCTCCAATCCAGAACTCTGTGGCAACTTATTTCATCCTTTCTGCTAAATTTTTCCACATTGTCTGTAAATCAGGGACTTAATGCCAAGCCTCTTACTCCACAGCCTTCCCAGCTACCCACCAAACTCTCTCCTTCCTGCCTCAGAGCATCACCTGAAGCCCCGATCCTGGCATGCAATCAGTTCCTTGGCAGGCTCTGCCTACCTTCAGGGAGGTTACAGTGGCTCACTGAATCCCTGGCTTTTATCCAAGCATACTACTCAATTTCTTGCAAACCAGTTTGACAGTATTGTAACATGTTCCAGTCTCATTCCTGTTTTTTGGTTGCTTCTACTTTTGTATTTTATTCTGATTTTTTGTTCTATTTATATATATATATATGTTAATACTGCATCCTTTTATTTGCTACACTTGATGCCTTTCTCTTCCCGTGCTGGATTTATGCCTGGGGTCAGATTTTGACTGTAAGTTTGATCAGAAATAGTTCAGCTGCAAAAGAAAGAAAAAAAAAACAACCAAAATGAAGCTCTTTTTAGTGTGTGTTAGAAAGCAAATCTTTAAACTCTCGAACCTATGGGGTTGCAGTAAAGGCTTGAAGGTCAGCAGGGAAACAACTCTGAGGTCAGTGAAATGCATTCTGTTTGGGGTGCCTGTGAAAAAATCTGTTCAGGCCTACCTGTGAAAATAACATTTCAGTCTCCGTTGCGTTTTTTGAAGCACAGACATCAATGCTTTGCTCTCTTCAGCCTTCTCCAAAATACCCGAGTATTTGGAGCTTTGAATCCCACACTGTAGTTTCCTTGCATTGCGTCTGCTAATCAATGAAGGAATTCTGGGCACTTCATAGCACTTGATGCTGCCCGTGGCACTGCGTCCCTGGGAAACACGTGTTGTGCCCTACCTGTACAAGAGGGGTTAGGAGCCAAGATTACACATACATCTCGTATGGAACAGAGGAAAGACCTTAAATTTTAGCCATCAACAAGCAGGCCATCGACTGGGGACACACTGGTTAGGTTTTCATGGACCAGCCTGATCTGCAAAGCACACACCGCAGTTTCCTCTGTAGAGCACTAAGGAATTTTTTATTCATCGCCTGTGCATTTCTCACTGATGGTGTACAGAATTCAGTCGTGGTTGCAGAAAAATCGATCCTTGTAGAAGGATTTGAGAACAATTCTGGAAAGAGTTGGAGAAAAGAAGTGCAAAGTCCCTTGCTGCTCACATGAAGAGCAATAGCCTGGGAAAGCAAATCTCTTTATTCCATTCCCCTGTAACTCTCCTAGATGGTGGTATCCCGAATCAAAGAGAGTCATGACTGCGTGGTTGTGTGTATAAACACACACACACAGTCACTGTCCTCACAACAGTGCTTGGAAGCATTTCATCATTTTTTCCCTCTTATCTTCCAAATATTAGCATTTAATGAAATACACATTTACTTCATTTATTTTGAACCTACTCCAAGGCCAGCAAATACCAGAACCTCAAATGTTATGACAGGATAGATTCTTTATTGGTTTGTTTTCTTTTCATTCTTTCTGTTTGCACTGTGATTTTTTCATTATTTTTTTTTTAAAGATTATAGACCCTTATGTTCTAACTCAAGGATCCTGGCTTCCAACTGAGGTAGACAAATATGTCCAAAAAAATGTCCCTGTGACCTATCCAATGCAGACAGCTGTGCAGCAAACAGGAAATTGAGGAAGTCAGGTTCATCTGAGACACAGGATTTCCTTCGTGCATGTTTCAGATAAAACATCTTTAATTTCTCAGTGCTATGAAGGAACCAAGAGTAAAGCAGGGAGACTGTAGCTTCGTGCCTAGAAGACAGTGATGTGAAAGTACAACTGAATGACACTTTCTCTCCTGGGCATCATTGCAGCTTGGCCATGTTGACATAACCTCTTCCAAAGTCTTCTTCTGACTCTGGCCCAGTCTGGGAGGATGTGAGCCAGCCCCGAACCAGAAGCTGTGTCACATAGCCACAGAAGGGCAGAATTCCCTAGGTTGGGCACAGCTCCATGCTAACGTGCTTACACAGCTTCCACTTCAAAATGGGCATAGCTTTCCAGATTGAATTCTGAACAGAATGATCTCGGGTCTATTTGTAAAGGGCAGTGAAAGTGTCTTCCTAATTTGAAACATGCCATGCTAGGGGTTTTATTGTGGGCAGACTTCATCATGGTAGCCAGCAGGTTCAGCCATCCGCATGTGGGCAGTGATGTAACGAGAGTGAGAGTGACAGGGAAATGTGGGCTGGTGCTACAGAACAGTGCAGCAGGTGTGACTTCATTGCTGAACTCCGCTAAAATCTTCTGTGACAGAAAAAAAACCCCAACATTTGATTATCCTGTGAAATAAGGTTACTCCTTTTTCTCCTCTCATTGCTTTGTCATGGCTCTTGACATTCCAGTGTTGGGGATGACAGATGTGTCAATGTGTCATCTGCTATGATCTGATTCCAAACTAGTTTTGGTCTCCTATGAAACGCTGGAGAAAATTACGCACTGGGAACAGTGTCCATATGGCATTACTAAAGCAGGCAGACACACTTAGACGTTTGCCTGCTTGACCTTAGCTTGCCTTGCTCCCCTGTTTGTGCTGTTAGGTTGTAGCACAGTCTTGCATTATGTGATCACAGTAACACTCTGCAGTCCAAAATGGGATTGGTCTGGAGGTGGCTCAGTGCTTTGTAGTACCACATGTTCGTATGCAAGAGCTCTGCCTTAACTCCTGGAGAAACTGGAACATGTGGGATGAATAAGGACTAGGGGAGAAGAAAGAAAGATCTCGCAGCACTGATGGTTTCTTAAACCCATCTGAATAACAGAGCGGCTCTATACAAATCTTTTAAATGAAAACATTTGCCCGTGATGTTTGTGTCCCCGTAGCATTTTACCTCTTGTTCATGTCCCCATAGTGTTTTACCTCTTGTCTGGATCCAGCCATGCCTGAGCATGGTGCTGGAGAATGCTTGTTGTCAGGGTTCAGAGTTGCTTGGGATAAGCACTAATGGTTTGACTGTGTGGGTGATCACGAGCTGGTGCATGAGATGGCATTCGGGCACTGTTTGCTTTAGAATCATAGAGTCACCAAGGTTGGAATAGACCTCGAAGGTCACCCCACTAAACCGTGTCCCTTAGTGCCACATCCGAATGTTTCTTGAACACCTCCAGGGACAGTGATTCCACCACCTCCCTGAGCAGCCCATTTAGTTGTGTAGACGTGATCCGGGTGACATGCAAAGACAAAAGCACTGAATGCAGAAACCATCCATCTCAGCTGAAGCAAAACCACACTCAGGGCAGGGCTCAGTAGGGCATCTTAATTACTCAAACTGCAAATGTTGATGAAGCTTGAACCAAGAGCTTTCTGCAACCAAAACCAACTTTTCAGAAGATAATTACTTGGCCAAAATATGCAAAATAGTCATTTCTAAAACACATCTTTGGTATAGATGTCATCATTGTACCAAGTTCAAAGCACTTGTCATAGATACAGTGAGTACCTTGGGGTAATCAGGGCATGTGATGTGCCTATTAATATAACTATTAATTAAAATAATTAGTTGAAAAGAACATGTGAAATTCCTAATGTATTTTTATGGAAATATATCAGTGCTTTAGGAAAACACTCAGTTCACTGACACTGTATTTCAGAAACTTTGAAAAATAATCATTTGCGTCTTAGGTAATTACGTTAAATATTCAGTCTAAGATCATACCAGGAACACAGGTATTAACTCACCATAAAAAATGCTAGATGTACTTTTATATATTTAAATGTATGTGATTATACAATCATCCTGCATTCCTAACTTGCAGGGAAAATAGACATATGACGACCACTCTGTTAGGGGTGGTCATGGACCTGACTCTATATTGGCACCACTTGGGATTTCAGTGTCTTTGTTGTTTGTTTGTTTGTTTTGAAGTCGAATTTGCTGCTCTTTTTTACAGTTCTGGTTAGCTGCAAACTAACCTCAGTTTCGAGAGGCCCTGTTTTCTGGTTGCCTGGATAAGGCAAGTTGAATTAAAACTTTGGCATAGATCTTACTTGAGAGATCGACAGAGCGTTCAGCTTTTGTGCTGGACAAACTAATTGGCCAAAGTTTAAAACCATCAGTTATGCAATAAAACTGTATGCAGTTAATTAAAGGAAGCTGATTATTTTCAGTCCAGCTCTGTTCCTGAAATGTCCTCCTACTCACTAATAAATTCTGTTCCTCTGGTGCTTTCTCTGAAATTAATAAACACTTTGCAAGACTAGAGTGAGTCTGCCTCATTGTTTTCTTCCCGTGCTCACTGGGATGCAACAGATCTTGGACTGAAAATTAAGTTTTGTCCCTTTAAGATCCATACTGCAAGCACACTTTTTCTTCCCCTGTGAGGTTGGTAGGCGATTCTAGCATTAGCTGATCAGAGGCACCAGTCTGATCCGTGGTTGTATCAACAATAAATTAATATGAAAGAAGTAGATGGTTCAGTTCCATTGCACGTTCAGTTACAAAAGCTACTTGGTAAAAAATAGTTTCCCCAAAGCTGGAGAGAATCCTTGGCTATTCTGGCTCATCCGATACTGATTAGCTACAATTTGTGACCAATGACTTGAACTTTCTGTCTGCTTCCAACTCTGAGGAATGGCCACAATAAACACATACCTCATGTTAGAGCAGGGCCAGGCTGTAACATCTCCAATCTCTGTCCATTAGGAGTTGGGCACAACTGCCTTTTTACCATTGCTGGAGAGTTAAGCAATAGAACAACAGCAGGACCTGTCAGGAATGGGAACGTGTCCAGAATAAGAGCGAAGCTCAATGGAAGTCAATGACCAGACATTACTAAAATTGTCCCTTGTACTCAGAAAGCCTGAAGCTCTCTGGGTACAGATCTGACTCTGTATGACTGTAGAGCATGCAGGAAAGAATCCAAAACTGGATTCTCCTGGGGCTGCCCCTTTGTATAGGTGCAGTGCTGCCCGCCACATTATTGTTGAAACAGCAGACCAGTCCTACAAACCAGCTTGAAAATCAGTGTCTGGGTTTACTGTGTTCCTAAAGTCTTGCTGAAGGGAGTGGTTGCTTTGGGAAGAATATTCAGAACACAGCGTTTAAAGACTGACTCTATTCTCACAGCCGTGTCTTCCAAACCAGCCATTCAAGGACAGTTTGACATCCAACTATACCCAATTCCTGAGCTGCTGGCTGACATCTCTTGTCCCCACTTTAAGCCACTCTAACCTCTAATGACAAAGCATCTCAAAATTCTGTTTTGTGATTGACAACTTCTGGGCATAGAGTTCTCCTTAGGAATTATTATTTATAGCAAACGCCACGTGATGAGAGACTCAACAAGTCACTCTTGTTCTCTAACACACTGATGGAACAATTTGGGGTGTTTGCAGAGGGTTTTTTTCAACTTCTCTTTCTGGAGAGGGAGAAGACTGTGAGGCCCGATTCAGTAGAAGGCAGTATACAAGCTAACTTGTTTACTTTGACTGATTTTACTTGTAGATAATGTTTCCCAAAGAAGCCCTTTGTAGCTAATAACTCTTCATTGCAACCCTGAAGGGCTCACAAGTTATGGGATGGTGGATTATGGAGGAAGGTGGGTGGGAAAAGTCAATAATAATACCAATAAAAAAGTCATCTTTCTGATCAAAGCAGAAAATGCTTGAATAAAGATTATATTAAAAAAGAAAAATGTAGAGGTCTAGTTAAAACCTTTGGGTTACTGTCCAGTTATGTGGATTTTCCCTCTAGTGCTTATTCTGGCATTCATTAAAGCCTGATAAGTTACATAGAAACACTTGAAAGAATGATTAGAAATGCTATGTGTGAATAATAGAATGGCTTAAAGGGAAATGGAAATTCTTAAAGGGAAATGCATGCTGACATGGAAAGTGAACTTGTGTAATTTTCTCATTGTCCAGGGTTATTCTCTTTATTCCTCTTTTTTTTTTGTGGGTGTTGAATTTGTATGCTTTTGTTTTCACAGTTTGGGGGCCCCTAGGAAATAATATTGCCTTTCTCTTAACTCCAGTGGGAGGCAGATGTGTTGAAGGTCCTTCGGAAAGCAAACTTTCTTTATTCAGGTGCCTTTCTTTGGGAGGGTTCGACCAAGGTTAGGAGGAAAAAAAGCCAAACAAGCAAAAAGAAAAAAAGAAAAACCAACCCAAAAGCCTTAACCCAAAAGCAACCCAGACCCCTCCTTGAAGTTGTCCATGTGGCCCTCTGGAAGAAGCATGTCTTGGCTTTGCCTGTGCCCCAGTGTGCAGTGAGCACAGAGACATGGGTCTTGTTGGCTGCTTGGTGTCTTTAGCACAGCACAGCCTGTTCACTGGGACTCAGTGCCAGGCAAAGAGCAGCTGCTTGGTGATCCTGTAGAAGTGAAGTCAGGGGGAAGTGAAGCCTCTAGAAGTGAAGTCTTGGATCTGCTAGTGAAAGAGTGCATGAGTGTTGAGTGATGAAAGATACATCCAAATCTTAAGTAACTTTGCTTAAAGCTGAACACCAGCTCCTAATTCCATCTACCACTCTAGAAATCTCAGTCTCTGATCTGGAGTGCCCTATTAACAGGTTGGCTGTTTCCTTTCCAACAGAGTCTTGGTACGGGAAGGGGTATAACCCCAACTTGCCCACAGGAATGATGAAGGAATGCTTTATGTTGCAAGAAAAAATGCAGCCAGCACCTTTGTGAGGCTTTTTGCTTGAATAAGAGTTTATTTCCTGCTTTCTTGGTGTTTCTTTTCAAACAGCCAACATATAGTGTACAGAATGTCAAGCACTAGAAGGTTAAATCAGAATTAACTTGCTGCCATAAGAACATGTCACATTCCTTTCCTTTGCTCTTCATGTTACAGAAATAATATATTAGCACTGCAAAGTCTTGGGCAGAGGGGAACAAAGCTGGTCCTGTGGTTGGGTTATGAAGTTAAGCTCTAAAAGCCCCAATCCAAACTGTGGGATAATGAGATGTGAGAGGCTTTTCTCAGGTCCAAAGCTGATAACTTTGGCATGTCTTTCCTTCCCCACGTTATCCAGTGGAATATAAGAAGTTCTATGCTCTATGATTCTATAAGTGCTTCTTTCCTTGAATTTTCTTCTCAGTTGTGCAGTCAAAAAAGGCTGTAATTCAGAGGATGAAACTCTGCACCTCTGAACTCAATGTCTGTGCTGACACCACTCTCCGAAAGCGTGCAGTAATTTAGGTCTTTGCTCCCAGGTCCATGCACAGCAGTGCGGAAATACCTGCAGCCACTCCAGGTGTGCCTTGCCATGCGTGGAGCTGGTTATCATACCAAAAGATGGTCAAGCTTTCAGGCAGATTGAGGCTCAAAGCATCGCATTCTTGCTGCAAGTTGTTTGTCCAGGAGACTGTAATTGCCAGTATATTGATGCTGTGGGCTGTGGGTCAAATCCTGAGGGACACTTCGCGGTGAAGTCAGGAGCAGCTCTGTGGAGTATCCAGAATGTCGTGCTTAGGGTTGAACTTTCTTGGTTGTTCAAAGAGAGATTCAAGTTCTATTTGGAAGATTCATCCTGCCTAATGGAAATCATTCATCTCCCCTTAAAATTGTTGTCCAATTCAGATCAATTTCTCTTGGAAGATTTTGATTATTCTCAGTGGAAGGAGCCAAATTCTGACTTAGATGCTCACGTCTAAACATTGAAACATGTAAGTTAGGTGAGAAAAAACAGACCAGGATTTCTTTCAGAAATGAAAATGGAGGCTATTTCCCATTTGGTCCATAGAGATGATCTCTAAACTGATTTTCTATGAGTCCATTGTAATTTGGTTGATGAAAATATAGCAATGCAAAACCATAGCCTTCTGAGGATGGCAGTAGAGGTTGGTTTTTTTATTCACATCTAGAAGAGACACTCATCCCTTTCTGACTGAAATTTCCTGGTAGCAGATAATTGTAATTGAAATCTTAGCCAGATCCACTGTATCAGGGACCTCTGATATGGATAATTCAGCAGTGGTTCTTATTTTTGCCTCAGTCATTGTGTCCTTTATGTTTGATGTTCACTGTCAATGCCAAGAGTTGTTTAAGCTTTAGTTTTGTTTGTTTTTTTCAACCTTCTGAGATAAAATTTCATTGTTTTCCACTTATATGAAGAAATGTCCATCTATTTCGATTCCACATGAAAACTTGCTTGTTCATTTTTTGTGTTTATAGGAACTTCTTCATCTTTCTCTATTTCTCTTCTTTTTTAATGGAAGGTAATAATAAAAGGAATGCAAGGTTAATGGGCCTGCAAAGAGTATTTGAAATTTGAAAAAACAAAACAAAAAGGACCAACAAACTCAACAGATTTTAAAATGTTTATTCTGTCAAAGATCTGAAAATTGAATGTGAATGTGAAATTTTTAAGTTTTCCAAATCAGATTCTGTGATGGTGACCACTGGGGAACAGTCATTTCCTATGCTTTTTCTTCTGTAAGTGACTGACTTTGATGTTGAAATCGAAAGCTCTTGAGCTGTTTTATCCTTCAGTGTAAGAACGTGAAGATGGAGAATGCCTTGCTATTGTAAGACATTTCTAGGGCATCTTTTCTGACCACTTTAAGTGAAGATGGTGAGTGAGTCAGGAAGGTGCTAGGATACGTGAAGGCGCGGTTAGAAGGGATGAGAACCTGTTTTCACATGACATCCTGCCAAAAGTCTGTTTTTCAAATAAAAGCAAAAAAAAAGGAATGAAAAATACCATAAGTCACCCATTTTAAGATAACAGAGCTCATCATATCATAAAACAAAAGTGTCCATGGTTCTGAAGGACTGACATGCCAGCTTATTACAAGCCTTGTATTCATGACCTCCATATGCTCTTGCCCCTGGCAATGTCCTTACTTCTCTTTTAAAAGACTGAAATTTTGTGTTGTGTTAGAACCCAGGTGTGACTGCACCCCAGAATGAGATAACTTTTCATCCTCAGAAGCCTTTGCTTTCAATTAATTCCCAACCACATGGAGACCAGCAGGCCTATTGTCTGATTTGACCCCAGGGAACCTTGCTGAAGATCTTTATTTTGCTCACCCAATATCACTTTATTCTTATCAGTTTGTACTGGGGCTGTTGATTGCAGGTTCCCTCCCATCACAGAGGCAGGTTAGTTCAATGGCAAGGTTTAAGTACACTTGGCTATTGCACCAATTCATTGTGTTGACAGTGGGAACCACCATCATATTTTTTATAGAAGTTGAGCAGCATTAATTCTAAACTCCATTTTGTAGACTGATGTCATTCTTGGTTTTCTCTGTAAACTGTTGCCTAAACTGCCATGATTTAGGGCATAATAACTGAAAATACATATGGCATATCATGTGTTTGTGTGTATGTATATACATTTACAATGCGATGTAACAGATATTAGACAGATGAGAGGATTCTGCTTTCCTTGGTGTACAGATCACTGAAGCAGTGATCTTTCTTTTATCCTGCTGACTCAATCCCTTTGGTCACCATCACCCTGCAAGCCAGTGATCTAAAAAACAAGGACTGGCGGTGACAAAGCATCAGAGGGAGGCTAAAATCCGTGTGGCATATGACATAGAGAAAAGGTCACATTGCCCTGCATCAGCCCTCTCTTAAGTCAAGTTAATTAATGGCTCTTTTTTTTTTCTAATTCAACTGGATGGGCCTCCAGGCAAAGTGCTATTTGTAACAGCACTGCATACTGGAGTCACCCAGCCTGATGCTGGCTATGCCCCTTCGTGTCCCTATTTTCAGGCCAGGAGGCGTCAGCTCAGCCCCCTCACTCACTTTGCAGGTGTGTGTATTGCTCCCAAGTCATGTGGCAATCCTGATCTAGTCGTCTCTCCTCTAGAAATCCAAACCCTAACATATACACCATGGAGAAAAGCAGGTAGGAAACACAGAGGAAGACTCAGTGAGAAGCCACAATAACTTCAGACTTCTCTACTTAGGCCTCCCTTACTTCTCTGTGATGGAGAGATGGCCTCCTCTAGCACATATCGACTGGGGAATCCCTCTTCATGCTATGGATGAGCATCCTGATGAGAGGACTGCTTATGCCTGATGTGCTGGGGAGAGCTCTTACTCAGCAACGTCATGCAGCATTGCATTTCCCATAAACACATGAGGTTGTAACCTCACTGATCTCAAATACTAAGGCTACTGTTGAAGAGCAGAGTTAGATCCAGCATCATCAGCCAAGAGAGACACTGGCTGAATAGAGAAAGGAGATAACATTTAGAAGTGTCATGGCTTTATGTTTGTTGATTGATTGGTATTCTACATCATGACCAGGTTGAGTTGTTCCTTGCCTTACTAGTAACTATTTCAATAAGCAGCCTCAAATTGTTTTTCTCCACTTAAGATAATTTTCTAGTGGAAGAAAACACCAGCATCAACCTTGTAAACTGCAGCAAGTGTGCAGCAGATTAGGAAGACACAGCTGTGAAAAAAATCAGCAACTTCCAGCAACGCCAGGAGAAGGCCAGATATTTCCATCAGTGCCCGCTTGGTCTTTACCTCTGTGTAAGCAGTTCTGTGAGGGGACCAGAATTTATAATGGCTGCAGTTTTCCATGCTCAGTGCCTTCAGTTTGAGGCGCTTCTCTAACTGACGTGGCCTGTTCCTTCTGATTGATTTTGCAGGTAAATCTGTGGTCACAGCAGTGCTCTCCAGGGGCAGACATTAATGGCAGTGGAGGCCACACCCATGCTAAAATAAATAAAGCAGTGACAGGCCATAGGAATTGAAACTCAATCCTCTGCTCTGTGAAACTGTTAGAACAGCCCCTGGCATGCTTTTGTCCTGAGCCAATTAACGATCTCCCAAACGAGTCTTGGGTGCAGTATGGAACATAATGTATGCCAAGGAACCTTCCCAATTGGTATGTTGGATGAATCCATCCTGTTCTGAAAGATGAGAGACTCTAATAGATGAATGCAGCCAGGCCATGTCAGTTGGCTTCGGTGTCTGGGAATACTCCTGGGCACATTTAATTTACTAGTGAAGATGTAGCCAGAATGTCTCTTCAGGACCATCCATTACTTATGTATCTGTGTTGAACTTGATGTTTTTGTACCATACTGATTGTATCCTACTGCCTCTGGTTTCAAAGCTCTTATTTTTCTTTTGGCTGCTATAGCTGATTTGAGACGTGATCTGTTGTCCTTATAAATCTTTGCTGCGTTGTCTTATTCAGTCTTTGAAGATGCTCAGATTCCAAGAGTTGCTTCTTCCTCCCTTCCCTTCCCTTCCCTTCCCTTCCCTTCCCTTCCCTTCCCTTCCCTTCCCTTCCCTTCCCTTCCCTTCCCTTCCCTTCCCTTCCCTTCCCTTCCCTTCCCTTCCCTTCCCTTCCCTTCCCTTCCCT
>JACDJE010000306.1:2491621-2526180 GCA_016647715.1 Pavo muticus
TCTCCTCTCCTCTCCTCTCCTCTCCTCTCCTCTCCTCTCCTCTCCTCTCCTCTCAGTGTAAGCCTTCACTACTGTAGGCATAGCCTCAGAGTATCTCTTTTAAAATGCCTGCCTTCTGAAGTAAAACATCTGCATGCTGCTATACCCCAGAAGGTAGACCTGGAATATGATTGATTGACTGAAGGCTTTATGATTTTTCAACACTAGCAGCATGTGTAGCATGCCAGACTTCCCCCCAGCCCCAGATGAGAAAATAACTTCGTGGCAGTTGGAGGACTCTCAGGTCCTAGGAAACCTCTAAGCAGCAGCAGGTGAAGTGCAGGCTGTGTCCAAAGGATGGAAATACAGCGGTGTAGGGACACCCTCAGTTCCCTGTAGGGCTCAGTTCCTAAGTGATAAAGCTCCCTTTCTCTTCCTGCTCTTTCACCTCTAAGCCATTTGGGGACAGTCTCACTATCAGCTTTTTTTGGAGCACAGCAAAGAGGTGTCCCACCATCGTAGACCGCAGCCATGATACTTTTCAGGAAGATAACCTTAAATAGGTCTTGTTCCGGCCCAGTGGAACAAGGTGATCGCTAAATGATCATATAAACTCTGTCAGCATTAAACACAATCGCCCCTGAGCATCCTATTCTGTGCTGAGATGGCCAGTAACACCTGGAGTAAGAATGTGGTCGTGGTGCCTCGCCATTGCAGTGCAGGCTGTGACCATACAGATGTGATCAGCATCCATATGCCCCCTAGATGCCTGCTGGACACTTGTGCAAAGGTCAGGTGTCTCTAGTACTCTCCCAGAAGGTTTTTAATGGAGAGAGCCACTTGCTTTCGTCCTTTCTTGTAATTTTATGAGGCAGAAGCCCCCCAGCCCCAGGCAAGCAGCCAGCCTGCCACTAGCTATTCACTTTAAAATTACGATGAAGCTTGAAATAAAACACAGCCACAGACTGAACCCACTAACCCTCAGTCCAAAGGTATTAAGGCTGCTGGTTGATTGAGACAATATCTAGTTCTTGGAAATGTTTTGCTTCTAGCACACTGGCTGATTAGGAAGGGAGGACGAGGCGAAAAAGATAATGATTCCATATTTGCTGTGGAAATGGCAAGTGCAATTAGAATTGCCAACTGAGTTGTGATCAAAATTCTGATTAATTACTTACTGCTATTTCACAGAGAAGAAATTAGTGCGTATCTAATTGGCATTACTGAAATGTATTCCGTGCCTCACTTGCATAAATTAAATGTAAAGAATAAATCTACTGTGAGAGTATGAGAGAGAGAATAGGAGGGAGCAAAAAGAGAATGTATTATACCAGGCAAGATCTGCAGGTGGTGTAAATCCAACCTGCTCCCACATGTCTCTGTATGCTGAGGCTCGGACCTGAGGTGCTAAGAGAGGTGCTTTGCATCTGGTTCTTTGCTGGGAATCTGATATATAGAAAGAGGGTATCAAACCAGAGGATCACAGCATCCTTTCTTCTTGTCTTATCAAATCTCACTCTATCAAACCAAGTCACAGCAGCATCAAATCCTATTTTCAGCTTGCCGTGCCGTGGTCCCTCCTGCAGCCGTACCATCAGAGATTTCCTATCGCGTGATTTTTGTTTGCTTCTTTATTTCCATTCCAGCCCTGCACATGCTCTAGGCACGTACACAGTAATGGCAATTACACATTGTACAAAGCACCTCAATAGTTTTAGTAAGAAAGAGGAGGAAAATGCAGAGCTATGATTCCAGTGCTTTAATCGGCAAGACCACATTATGTCAATGAAGCCGGGCCGCAGAGGGCTGATGGGATAAATTCCCTCTCTCAGTTCCAGCATCCTGCACTGAAATGCCCACCATATTCTTAAAATTAAACGCATGCATTAAAAACGTCTCTCTCTGCATTTAGTTTCCTTCTGGTGTCTTTTTGCTTTTCCTAACAAACAGAATCTCACAGAAAAGAAAAGCAAAAGCGACCCGAGGTGGGCACTTTGGCAATGCGTCTATAAGACCTCTGTAAGACATCCTGGTCTATAAGATGTTGTGTTGGTACCTTGACAGAGAGGGCTGTTGATGTCAGTAGGGGTAGAAGGACCCTCCTCCTCCACCCACTTACCCTTCAGATAACTTTTATTCTCTAAACCCAAATAGGAGAGGACTTACAGAAATGTGGAAGCAAACTGGCTCTCTCCTTTTAGTAATGTGTGAAGTTTGCTATAGAAGAATATCCACTGAAGGTGGATATTCTTCTAAGCAGTGACTCGATTCTTGCAAGCTATAGATGTACCTGTGCTGAATTTAAAGGATCACATCAATACACTGAAATTATAGTTAAAATCATGCAGCTAAATTAGTTGCCTTGCCGTGCCTTGCCATTATCCTTGCTTTTCTTCACCTTTTGACTTTTCGTCACTGTAGTGGCATGGAAGCATATACTCTAATCATAAATATTCTTTTTTCTTTATTATTCTCTTCATAAGGACCTGACGTCCCACCTCTTTGATAAATATTTCACTTCTGGTCACTTGAATCTAACAACGTCATTACCAGTCAGCTCTAATGTTCTTTTCCTCTTTTCCTATCTGTGCCTGTATTATCTCCATGATCTACTTTTCTGTCTCCCTCCCCCTCCAGACAGCTTTATTAAATTCAGATCTCTACTTCTGAGGTCTCTGTGTCTGAGTGTTTGTGCCATGTGAGCCACCAAGAGCAAAAATAATCCTAAAAAAAACCACCACAGACAGATTCACTCCTGTTCCTCCTTCCCTCAATGCCCTTGGCAGCATGGGGATCCTTTCCACAGCGCATCCTTCTGGTTGGGTATTCGTATTACAGACCCCAGGACTGTCAGAATTGTTTACTTGGACTTCAGAGGAACACACTTAGCAAGAAAACGTGAATGCATTTTTGACCACTTTTGAACAAGTGTTTGGCATACTGTACTGTGCTATTGGGCAGGACTTGGGTTAGGAAGTGAAATCTCTGCTAAAAGCTCTTCCCCGGGGAAACTATACATAAAGGCATTCCTGTGGTCTTCATGGAGAATGGATCGTAGCATCATAGAATGACCAAGGTTGAAGAAGACCTCCAAGATGATCAGTCCAACTGTCCACCTGCTACCAATATTGCCTACTTACTAGAACATCTACCCATTTTTTGGACACCTCCAGGGATAGTGACTCACCCACCTCCCCGGGCAGCTCGTACCAGCACCTGACCACTCTTTTCAAGAAGAAATTTTTCTTAACATTCAGTCTGAATGAGTGGTCATAGTCCAGATGTCTTGATAAGGCAGCGTAAAACTTAGACTGGATTGGACCAATCTGCTTTCTGCCTACCTGAATTAGTCTTTGTACTTAGTACTTAATGTAGTCCACGCCTAGAATGAGCCTTTGCATGCTCAGAGGATACAAGCATGACCCACAAGGCTTCAGCTAGGTGTCCCCTGCAATGGCTAGGTGAGACATGAGAACTGAACAAAACCTACCAGACGAGTTCTTCTTAGGCTCTTTAAACTGACTGGCTCTTATTGGCACCCTGGGAGCTGAAAGCTGCCTTCTGATGGCCCAAACCAGCAGAACACCCTTTCAGGTTTCTGCCAGGCAGATAGCCTGCCAGACAAGCTTATCAACTGGTACGCCCAGAAAATGGAGAATATTCTGATACTGTTGATGCCATCGAATAACAAAGTAAAAATCATGCTTGTGCTCGTGTTGTCATGTTGTCTGGTAATACTGGTGTTACACCAAAAAGAGTAGATCCAAAATTGTCCATATTGTCTTTTTTTTTTCCATAAAAGGTTAGATAATATAGACTATTGTGCATGAAGAGCATCCTGTAAATACCAGCAGAATGCCTAAGCTCAGCAGCCTTGGGCAATCCTATATTGCTCTGCCTATCTTAACTTGGTTTCAGACTTCTTTTGTTCACGAGCACTAAAGCACTAAAAAATCTCAAAGAAACAAATGTGCTTAATGCACCTGCCTGGCTTCCTGCTCTCAGCTAGGGTATTCCCACATGATAGTGTTGAATGAAATTTTGTAGCAATTGAATATTTGTATGCTTAACCACATATTCAGGGCAGTGGTAAATAAATGCTTAGCATCCCAATGCTGAGTCTCAAAGATGTTACTGACTGTCATATTTTAGGGCTTGAGCACGAGCTAAGGACCCTCAGTAAGCTTATACAGCCATCATAGAATCAAAGAATGGCCTGGGTTGAAAAGGACCACAATGATCATCTCGTTCCAACCCCCCTGCTAAGTGCAAGGTCGCCAACCAACAGACCAGGCTGCCCAGAGCCACATCCAGCCTGGCCTTGAATGCCTCCAGGGATGGGGCATCCACAACCTCCTTGGGCAACCTGTTACAGTGCATCACCACCCTCTGGGGGAAAATCTGCAATCTGCAGCATGAGATCCTTGCCCCCTGTAGGAATGCAGCTCTATAATTTTATTCTCAGACAGGGTGAGAACCTCAGCTGTCTTACATTGGCCTAAGCATCAAGCTGTCATCGCATGGACCACCTGAGGAAGTGGCCTGCTGGGAATGCATTTTAGCCATCCAAACAGAGACATCCAAACCTTTGCAAGCTCAAACACCAGAAATCACAGGGAGAAGCAGAGAGCAAATGGGTTTCAGTTTTAGTCCCTTCAAGCAACAGACAGCGAGCCGTTACTTCTCTTTTCAGCTTCCTATTGCAGGCTGGGATGTTTTCAGACTAAACAAGTCCTTGTAACTGAAACCCAACCATCATTTATGGAAGTACCCTGTGCAGCATGGCTAATAAATAAAAAGTTAAGAAAAATAAAAAGACAACCTTGCCACTATTAACAAAAGACTCTTCAAAGCTATTCTTTTGCTCTGGGCTTTTACAATAATAAGCTGAAAAAATACATTAGAGAGCAGACTCCTTTCTAGCCACTTCATATTTCATTTTGCCTCTCACTTGTCTATTTATTTTCATGTCTTTCCTGATTACTTCTCAATTGTAGAAAGACAACATTAGGCACAATGAGTTTTAAATATACTCCCTGGCCAAAATAACTCCAAGGGCTGTCTGAAATTTCAAACAACTCACTAGTAAATCAGGAATAAAATGCAAAAGGAGTCATGCCTACCCGTCAGAGTGGGACACTCAGGACTTCATGGGTGCTTGCCGTGNTCATTTCACGACAGGAAGGACAAATATTGACACAAAGTTAATATTTGTCAGGAGCCCTAGAAGCAACCTGAGTGCTCAAATCTCATATAGATATATATGTTTGCGTGTGGCCGTGTGTGCGTGCATGTGTATATCTATAATTAAATAGTAATGCTGGCTCGATGGTAAGGGAATCTGTGGAAAGCAAAGGCACGGATGCTTTCTGTCTCCTATTTCTCTTTCATGCATTAAGCGGGACACACAGCATCTCCTCCATCTTCCCACCCATTGCTAGGGTCTCCAGTTGACTCATAGAATGAATCATAGAATGGCCTGGTCGAAAAGGACCACAGTGATCATCTAGTTTCAGCCCCCCTGCCATGTGACTCACACATGCCTGATTTCTCTTGTTTTCCCCCCGTTTTTTCCCATCTCTAACATAAGTGCAAACACACACGCGCACACAAATAGAACCCGTTTAATCGGATTTCACCCCATTTACGAACGAGGGGAGCTTCTGGAATTTATCACTGTTATTGCTCATTGCCAATGTAAATAGCACATGTCAGCTCAATGTTCGGTGGTCACTCAGTATTTATTAAGCCCTGTCCACCCTGGCCTTTTTTAGAGGAAAGCCCTGGGGCGGATTAGCTGCTGGCCCTGACGCACCGTGTCGCTTATCTGTTCGCATTGATTATGAGAGTCAGCTGTGGCCAGGCCTCACTTTTTCCCTCTCCTCTCAGGCCCCTCTTACAAGCACCCCTGCTTGGATTTTCATGAGGAAATAATCAGATTAGGGCTTCAGCGGCGAGTTCATATGGAGTTCTCTTTCTCCAATGTGCTACTAACTGAATAAACGTGTTTTGTGGTAAATTGCAAATGACATTATGATTACTAAGGCCAGCATGGGTTTCATTTAAAAGTGATCAAAATTGCAGGCTGCAGAAATTGTGAGTGGCAGATAAGGCCGTTCGGAAGGAGACGAGCAGCGATGCGTGTGCATGGGTGTGCAGGGAAGTGAGCAAAGCTGCGTGGCAAGGCAAAGGGAAGTCCTAGGAAATCACAAAATATTGGCAGGTCCCGTGTCACTGGAGGGAGATATAGAGTGACTTGAACGTTCCCAGCAGAGCAAATGAGATCTGCCAACCTTTGGGGCTGGCTGCGTGCTGCAGGGCTACAGCCGGTATCTGCATGCTGCTTCCAAACAGAGATGCTGCTCCCTCTCCCTTTGCCCCTAGTAGACATCCATTGCAAAACAGTCCTGCTGGTGCAGCTAAAAAGGGAAGGGCAAAGCTAAGAAAAAGGGAGAAAAGGAAAAACAAGAAGGTGGTGTCTAAAAATAGAGTGTTTTTTCTATAGATCTTGTCTCACTGGGACCTCCTTCCTGAGCAGCGTGTGACATTTGTGTAATCTCACTGTTCTCCTCTGTGAGGTATGGAGTGAGAAATGCTCTTTGAGTCTGCACACATGGAATCCCCTTGAAATAAGTCAAAGGTAAATGTCCATGGGATTCAGATACCAAGATGTGGCACTAAGCAGGACCCAGCCTGCTTTCTTCTAGCTCCTCTCTTTTCCAGCAGCCTGTCATTTTCTTCTAGCAATGACTTTCCCAGTCGTAATGTTTCTTTAATAAGACAAATGCCCTTTCATTCATTCAGAACTCTGTGGCTCTCACGGATGTCTCTCTCTTTGTCACTAACACTAAACATTGCTGATCTGTACACAGGTCCCCAGAACTACTGAACAAGGAGCTCAGTTAGTTTAGAACTTGGCTGAGCTTTGCCTAATGCACTCACAAGCACAGCTAACTAGGGGAGAGCAGGCTTGGGAGGAAAGGAGGATTACAGCTGGCTACAGCAGCAAATTCCTCCTTTGATTTTGTTTTGAAGGAAGGAAGGAAAAACAGAAACACACGTCTTTTCCTAGGATGCTTCGGGCAGAAATGTTTATGTTGTTGGTGCCTGTATTTGAACTCATTTACTTTTATTCTCTCTTTATAATCAGTGATGATCTCATCACTGTGGCCTGAGGCACCATTTCTCTCATGTTAAAGCAGAGACTTGTATTTGATCAGATGGAACGTATCCTAACTCAGAGGACTGTATGGACTATATCTCCTCTGCACAGATCCATAAAAGGGTTCTAATGACTCATCTCCTCAGACACTTGGAAGGGGATTGGGTTGCAGATTATGGAATATATGGAAGTGTCTTAGCTCCTGTTGCACTTCATGAAAAAAGGTTCACATGAAGTGTTCCCTGAAGTCGCTTTTGCATTCCCATGGGTCATACTTACAGGTGTAGTTACCCTAAGAGGTCCAAATGACTTAGAGCATTCTGTCATACTTACTCTTTCAATTGGATGCAATTAAGTGTCTAGAATGAACAGGGAAAATGTGTGTAAGTCAGTCTGAAAGTAATGCCTCCTATTTGTTTCCATGGAAACTACAACACATACAAAGAGCACAATAACACTATTTGATAGAGCAACTTAGCTACAAAACACTGTTTTTCAACAAAGTCACCACTATTAGCTGTGTATTTTTTACTAGTGATGAACTAGAATCCACCTAGCTTGCTCGTAAAAATCTGCACAAGTGGAGATGATCCACTATTCCACAGCTGTTATGATAGCACTGTTGCTAGGAAAATGTTGCCCAGGCAGTGCATTTTTCTTCAACCTGAACAGATAGAAGTTAGAATATGTAAAATTCAGACTATATTGTGGGTGTAGTAGGATGGCCCAGCCAAGATGGGCTATGCGCTCCATGGTCTTCAGAGCATCACTGGGACCTGGCTGTAAGAAAAGGTTGTCTTCTCTGGCCTGACTCTGGAAATTCAAGTCTTCCACTTAGTCAGCATCGTGATGTAGCTATCAGAGTTGATGGTTTGTCTGTGTTTCAGGAAATCCAGAAGGATCACCCATTTTCTATCCCAAAGACAGTGCGTATCACTTTACCTGCTGAGATCTGTCTCTTAAACATTTTCTTCAATGGGGAATTCACATGTTGCCACTCCATAGACTGCTGTTTTGACTCTGGCTCATAGTAGTGACACCACGTCTCGTCACTGCCCCTCTGCTGCCATGTGTCACATGGCAACAACACGTAATAGAATATTGGTGGGAAGGTTCAACCTCTACTGTCATCCCACCAACATCCATAAACATCATAAAATAGGAGGCATTACTTTCAGAGCAGCCCACGTACTACCAGTTCTCAACTACTTTCAGGTTAAGGACTTCTTCAGGTAGATGTAGTTTCCATCTATTTAATACCAGTAGTGTCCAGACTTCTCTCAAAACTAGTTAGAATTATAGCACCTGCAAAAGTGACTTTGAGCACCAAATGTCAAATATGCCACTGTAGCAAGAACTGTTGAGATGACATCTGATACATTTTTTTTTTTTCCTTTCCCCACCTCTACTTGTCCTTCCAGGAATTTACAGAGATGACAGCAAGTGTATCTTCAAGCCCTCAGAACAAGGCTACTTCTGCAAACAGTCAGATTACGCGCTTGTCATCCTGGAAAATTTAGACACCAGCATGGTCAACCAGGAGCTGTTTCCAGTAGTGGCAGTGACTGGCAGCTTTATGGATACCTTCAGTGACGGAGCTTCAGATGCATCATGTCGTTCTGCACAGCATCCTTCTGCTCTCTTCTCTGTACTGCCAACCACCAAACTCACAACAGTTTGCTTCCCAGACCTAACGCCTCTGATTTTCAGACTCTACCTCCTCAGTGGGCAGAACTCAACCAGACTGGCCCTTGCTATCTTCTACAATGAACCCCTCAGCCTTCATGTCTTCACCGAAGGGAAATATATCTCTCCAACTCCATCTTCCTTCTCACGGAATGAAGGGGCAGGAGCCAATTATTTTAGCTTTGAGGACAATCTTCTCTATGTCCTCCTTCATGAAAAGGAACCTGTGGAAATAGTCACTGGCCTTTCTCTTCATGTGGCTTTCACTGTGACTGAGACCACTGGGGAAGAGGGTGAGGCAAATATCATGCATCGATTAGCTGATTTCTTGCAGGTTGGTCATGATCAAGTCAGAGTAGTCCATCGCGTGCCAGGAGGTGAAAGCATGTTGCAAGTCATCTCAGACAATGCTAGCAAAAGGAAATATCACTGCCCCAACATGATGTTTTGCACGACCTTTCGTAGCAGATCTGGATCACAGAAACTAGGGAGAGGAGCAGTAAACACTCGAGTTCTGCAGCCATCTGATGCAGCTGGTCCATCAAAAGTGCTGATTTTTGAATTTGGTGATCCGCCAGGCCACCAAAGAAATGAGTTTCAGCGTTCCTTAACAATTGACAGTTTAAAGAGCTTGGCCAGAGCAATTATCAATGCTCATCAGACTGGAGACCTTCAGACAGTCCTGGGCTTGCCAGTTGATACTCTAATGGTCAATCAGCCTGACTTACTGTTCTCAGGAAGAGATAATAGGAGGTAAGTGTACTCCTGCAGTATCTTAAAAAAATGCTGATACCGATTAAAGTGGATTGAGCGAATCAAACCACTTGACCTGCTTAATAAGATACAGAGTAAGTTCCCCATTTACTGAAATACAGCTGAGGTGAAGCACATTAAAATGTTTCCCTAACAGAGTTGTGGTGAAGTATTAACTAGAGTCCTGACTCTAATCTAGCCAAGTTATCATGACATTTTCTTGGTGCTCATGGATGCCTATGCAAAGCTGTCCACGATATTTTAATCCAGGAATAGAGTTTATGCAAGTCTGCCATGAAATTATAAAGTAGTAGGTAAATTCACTGATTTTTAAATGAGTTCGAACTACTAAAGCTCTTAGCTTCTAACCAATTGAATCTATGAGTGTTTATAAATGTAGTGCCAGAAATGTGTTATGGTAGACAGGTTATTGCCCTAAATAACTCACAGGTCTAAACCTTAGAATCATAGAATCACCAAGGTTGGAAAAGACCTACAAGATCGTCCAGTCCAACCATTCACCCATCACCAATGGTTCTCACTAAACCATGTCCCTCAACACAGCGTCCAAACGTTCCTTGAACACCTCCAGGGTCAGTGACTCCACCACCTCCCTGGGCAGCCCATTCCAGCCCATTCCAGTGCCTGGCCACCTTGATTCATATGCTTTAATACTTAAAGGCAGAAAAAAAAAAACCAAAAACATTTTGCATTTTATAAGTATTGTATATACGTATTTTCATACAGAATACATAAAGTGCATGGAAGATAACTTTCTGATGCAGGTGGTGAAGGAGACAATGAGGAGAGGTGTGCTTCTGGAACTTGTAAGGGCAAATAGGGAAGGAGTGGCTGGGAACGTGAAGGTTGGGGGCAGCCTTGGATGCAGCAACCATGAGATGGTGAAGGAAATGAAAGAAACAAGGCAATAAGTAGGATTGCAACCCTTGACATCAGAAGAGCCTTTTGACCTCTTCAAGGACCGACTTGGAGACATCCCATAGGTTAGAACATTGAAAGGGCCCAGAATGTTGGTTGGCATTCAAGCATCACTTCTCCCAAGCTCAAGATTGATGCATCCTTAAGAGTAAGAAATCAGCCAAAGGTGGCAGGAAACACACAGGGATGAGCAAGAAGCTCATAGAAAAAAAAAAAAAAAACATAAATGGAAGAAGAAACTCTACAGAATGTGGAAAAGGGGTCTGGCAACTTGGGAGCATTACAGGAGCATTATCAGAGCCTACAGGAATGCCACAAGGAAAGCTAAGGCCCACTCGGAATTAATTCTGTGGGGGAGGTCAAGGACAACAAGAAAGGCTTTTTTAAGTATGTCAGTAGCAAAGTGAACACAGGGGAAAATGTGGGCCCACTGCTGAATGAGGTGGGTTCCCTAGTAACGGGATGCTGAGAAGGCAGAGACACTGAACATCTTTGCTTCCATCTCTACTGCTAAGACTGCTCATGAGGAATCCCAGATCCTGGAGTTAAGAGAGACAGCCTGGGGAAAGGAAGATTTCCACTTGGTCAAGGAGGGTGTGGTCAGAGATGATCTAGGCAAAATCAACACAAATAAATCCATGGATCCCAATGGGATGCACCTGTGAGTGCTGAGGGAGCTGGCAGGAGTGATTTCCAAGCCACTCTTTATCATCTTTGAGAAGTCACTGAGAATGGGAGATGTGCCTGAAGAGCCAATGGCACTCCGGTCTTCAAAAAGGTCAAGGAGGAGGAGCCAGGCACCTACAGGCAGTCTGCCTCAGCTCCATCTGTGGGAATGTGATGGAGCAGCTTATTCTGGATGTTATCTCCTAGCAAGTGGAAGGAAAAGAGGTTATCAGTCAACATGGATTCACCGAGAGGAAATTATGTCAAGTGGATGGGGCCAGGCTCTTCTCAGCAATGCCCAGTGACAGAAGAAGAGACACAAACTGGAACACAGGAAGTTCCATATGAACACGAGGAAAATGTTTTTCACTGTGAGAGTGGCAGCAATGCTATAGGCTGCCCAGAGAGGTTGTGGAGTCTCCTTCGCTGGAGTTACAACCTGCTGTAGGGAACATGCTTTAGCGAGGGGTTGGATTGGAAAATCTCCAGAGGCCCCTTCCAACCCCGTGGTTCTGTGATTTTTGTGATACATCTATGCATATATGTGTGTGGGTATGTACAACATCGGGCCTGCATCTAATTTTAACAGAGCAATGCAGAACAACCCTGCACTTGAGGATGATTTCCCGATGGGAACTACCTTTAGAGCTCTGTCAGTTAACTAGTTCTAGGTCAGTTTTGTCTGTAGTAATTTTTATTGATGTTCTGTGCAAAGGCTCAATCTCTGAAGGTCATTTTCTCCTCTCCTCCACAGCAACAAACAGTCCTTTCTGTCCTTCCTTCCTCTGTCCTCATCTTGCTCCTTTGAGCCTTCTTGCAGCCTCTATTTGCAAACCCAGATGGCAGCCCTTATCTGCAGAGACGGCTGAGAGGAGCAAGGCTGGGAGGGGAGCAGACAGCAGTATATTTCGGCTTCAGATCCTGAATCTGTATTAAAAGCAGATGGGAAATATGAAAAAGGTAATATCCCATCTGCTTTTAATAGGGGACATGGGATTTGATGCCTGGCAACCTTATTGTGTACTCTCTTGATATTGCATAATGTTATTTTTGATGTTGTGCACTACTGAGCCTTACCCAAGTATAAGCATATTCCATCTATAATAGAAAGAAATTGAATTTGTCTAAGACTTATTTTCTCTAATTAATACCATATCCTCTAACTTTCTACCACTGACCCCAGTACCATCCTGCTGTCTGTTGGTGATAGGAAGTGCTACTCACATGCTTAACTTTTCCTCTAGGCACAGCGTGGCTTACAATAGTGGCACACCCTCATTAGGGTTTGCTTCTCTGGGGACATAAGAATCATTGTTTTGACTTGATTTGTTTTCTAAGTAGTACCATTTTTAGCACAAGTGAGGAATTGTTATTTGCAAGATAAATTAGGTCAAACTTTGAAGATACACAATCTTTTTTATCCAGCTTCACTATTTTCAATAGTGTGCTTCTGTTATGATGCAGGACACCACAAAATGTAGCAGCAAAAACCGTGGGAAGTTTTGCAGTCTGTGGTAGCAAATGTTGTCCTTTATGCTATTCTAAGATACCTTGTAGAGTGTGACAAACAGGATCTCTCATTCACTGTCCATTACTGATGATCAGATCAAAAGGAGCAACAAGAGTAGCAACATGAGTTACAACGTGAGCCAGGAGCAAGCTGTAGTTTCTCAGGATAAGGTCACCAGAACACTATTAGAAGTCTATAGGTTACTGAACACACTGATATAACATAGAATCATAGAATCATTAAGGTTGGAAAAGATCTCTAGGATCACCAAGCCCAACCCCAGTCCACTCCCACCGTGCCCACTGACCACGTCCCTCAGTGCCACATTGAACACCTCCAGGTATGGTGACCCCACCACCTCCCTGGGCAGCTGTGCCACTGCATCACTGCTCTTTCGGAGAAGAAATGTTTCCTAACACCCAAGCTGACCATCCTCTGGCACAATTTGAGGCCATCACCTCTTGTCGTTGAGGGAGGTAAGCAGGGATCACCTAGAGAAGAGGATCACCCTGTTCCGTGTGCCAGGAAAGAAGCTTTTCGGCTACATATTTTCAAGCACAGATGACATTTTCATTGCATTGGAGATTGTTCTACTGGTTGGCATTTGGGAAGCTATTCCTATCTTCCCATCTGAGCATGCTCTGTGATACCAATCTGAGCAGCGGTGATCAAAGCAGGGCCCTATGTTTTGTTATAGGGACAAGAGCAGGGCCAGCTTGCAGCTGCATACTCACCATCTCACTAGGGGAAGACCTGGGATGCATATTCGAGAGAATGCTAACTACCAAATGGGAGGGCCATCTCCACACCTACACACACATAGCTGTGTGGGCTCCTCTGCTGCGTTATTTATTGCTCCCCATCAGTCACAGCCTTTCTGGAATTACTCATGGCTGACATTTCTGATGCAATAAGGCCACAGATAACTTGTGAAATGAAATCAGGGCTTTCCTGTTGGGACATGTAATATCCCCACTGTCTATCAGTCTCTCTTTAGGCAGTACATGCTAGCACAGGCAAGGATAATGGGTCTGGGATTACAAGTCAGGATAAGTATACCTATGTATTTTTCTTTGGAAGGAAAAGAGAAATGTTTTCACCCCAGAGTCGTGCAAAATCCAGTCGGGCTCTCAGATATTCACAGAAGCTGCACTCAAGCAGGGCCAGCCTTCCTGTGGCTTCAGACTTGTGGCTCCTCTTGCTTCCAGCCAACAACAAAAAGGCCTTTGATCAGCAGAGACCGCCTGCTCATCCTGCAGCCCAGGACAGCCAGGCTGAATGGAGCCTTGGAAACCTTGCTGCGGTTAGGTAGCAAGGCAGTGAGCCTGTGCATCACACTGGCAAACCTTTAAAAAGAAAAAAAATATATCTGACTGTTATGATTTTTGATTCTAAATGCTTTTTTTTTTTCTTTCATGATTTTAATGTAAGTCCTTTGTTGGGGTAGCTTCAAGCATGGCTCACTGGTTTGGCTCACAGAAGGGGGCAACTGCTGTGAGTGCGGCAGCCTTGCACAGTGGGAGGAGATGTAGGGAGATCACATAGCAGTTATCACATAGCTTCCTCCTTCAGTATATGTCTGTGTAAACATTTGCTGCAATGCACAGACAGGAATCTCTCTTTTGCAAAGTTTTCCTCATATCAAATATGTATATAAAAGTACAAGAGAGCACAGCAACAAAAATATGGTGCAAGTTTCTGTGGGTGCCTGTATACAGAATCAGAAATACAAAAGCCAGACAGTCTTCCAGATGCCATTTAGTCCCCATCCCCAAAGTGGAGCAGGAAACTCACTTGATCCCTGGTGGAACTTTAACATGTTGCGTACGGAAATTTGCAGGCATTAATCTTCCCTTATTAAGAGCTATGTTTAGGGTAGCATGTAGATAACAGCAGGACAAGGGGAAATGGTTTTAAGTTGAAGGAGGGAAGATTTAGGTTGGATGTCAGGGGGAAGTTCTTTCCTATGAGAGTGGTGAGGTGCTGGAACAGCTGCCCAGAGAGGCTGTGGATGCCCCGTCCATCCCTGGAGGTGTTCAAGGCCAGGTTGGNGTTTTTATAACTTAATTGAGCAAAACAAAGAAGGGAAAATGAGGGGGGAAAAAAAGCAGAGATGAGGCTGGTGATAAAAAGCTATTGGGCAACACAGGGAGGGAACTCAAGAAGTCACCTCACCCGTTTGACCCGCAGGTACCACTTGTACTTACACTGCTCCCAAGAGATATTAATAAAACTCATTAACAAAAAATTCCCACTGTAGTAGTCTGACAAATTCCTAATCAGTAGGTTTCAGGACCTTGGTTTTTATTTATTTATTTGCTTACTCATTTATTTAATACTTTAACTAGAAACATGATTTTGAAATTTCTAACCTGTATCTCCCAGTTGGAAACACTTACAGATATATCTGTATCTATCTATCTATATGAAACTAGATGATCATTGTGGTCCTTTTCAACCCAGGCCATTCTATAATTCTGTGATATATGTGTATATATTCATTCTCTCCAGATTGGATGTAGGAAACCAACCTCCCTTCCTCGCTTCCTGCTTATCTTTATGAATCTTCTACAAGCCGACCATATTACTTCAGTACGTTAATTAAATTGCTTCATACCATTGCTTTGATGGTGTATTTGGGGGAAAAAGGGCTTTTCAACAAAATAGTTTTAGGGAAATATTTTACAAAGTCCCAGAACATGATCATTTCTCAGATCAAGCTGAAAACTTAGTATAATTTTGTTATTTAGTCATTATATTTGACTTGCTCATGAACAACAACAACAAAAAAGGGGAACTGTTTTAGGGCAAGTGATGATCTCCGGTCTGTCCTCTCCTACTCCTATGACTTACTTATAAAAATAACTGCCATTTTAAGCTTAATTCTAGCTTGAATACTTCCAAAATGTGCAGGTATGTGGTGTTTTCCTTCTGGCTCATTTCTAATGGAAAATCGCTCTCTTTTAGAGTCTGTTCCCAGGACCAAAGACCTGTTCTCATTGGGAAGAAATGATAATAATAAATAGTAAAATGGAGTTCCTTGCAGATTTTATTTTGAGGCCGTTCATTTTACCCCCAAACTTTATTTTTGCAGAAGAAAAGGATGATTTGTCTTTGCAGTAAGTGCCGGCCAAGAAGGGAGAGGGAAGCTGAGAACCCTCCAGCCCGTAACAAAACCTGGCAGCAATGGTCTTAACAGAGTTCAAGTTTATTTGACTAATTCTTTCAGCACTTGTCAGAGAACATACTTTTGTTTGCAGTAACAAAACGACCTCTTCCCTCTTCCATTTCTCCAGTGAGTAGTGCCGGCACTTGTGTGGAGCACACATTACTGCTAACCGTTACGATGTTTGCTGTCAAACTCATTTATTTATGCAACTGCTGTGGAAAGGCCCCAGGCCCATAAGCAGCCCTGAAAGATTTCAGAGCCCTGGTGTGGGGTCATGAAAGGGAAAGCAAGGGGGAGGGCGAAGCCTCCACTGGTTATGAGAAAGGAACTGACACAGGAAATGGTCACATATGGCACAGATTTATTGTGTCCGGGACTTCCCATTCAAAACTCATTATATCCGCAGCTCAGAGCAGTGCATGGCACAGCCACATTCATTTTGGGGGTCTGGAGTCTGATGAAATTGCTGTTCTGCTTTGGGGTGGTGGTGGCAGTGTTATCATTCCTTGGCCGGGGAGCCGGCGGTTGGAACCATGCCGGCAAAACCTCTGCTGCTTGCTGCCCCTCTGCATCGAGCAAAGTGCTTTATCTGAAGCTTCATGCAATGGCTTTGCTGGTTTGGGAGAGGAGACAAATCCTTCTGGGCTTTAAATACACCTGAAGGAAACCAGGAGTGACTTGAGGGGAAATGTAGTGGGAAAAGCTTTGGTAGCAACACAAGAAACGGATTGACATTTGCAGCATATTGCAGAATAGCTCATTTTTTCAAAGGTGAAATAATTTGGGCAGGAAGGCAGTTCCGTTTGTGTTTTTCTCTTTTAATTGTCTTTTCTGGGAGGCGGTATCCCTCCCACACCCAGCTATCAGCTCCTTGAATGGTGGGTAGCGGATTCACAGGGTTGTGGGAATACTTTGATTACATTTTTCTGTTTGCTTCATGAGACTATCTGAAAAGCTCTAGTCAGAGCCCTGGGTCCTAGGTGCTATACAAATCCCCCCAGTCGGTACCCGTTAGCTATGCAGTGATGGATCCTCCAAGCCCTGTGGTGATCCATGTTCTCCTGTGAGTGTTCTCTGCATCACGAAGGACAAGAGTAATTCAGCAGTTTGATCCTGTCTCTTCCCGCGCACAATATAATGCCAACTTACATCTCTTTTGCCTGCATGTTAGAGTTATTCCCTGAAGAGAAATCATGGGGGACTTTGTGTTGCTAAGATGGCTAAAGTGACTCAAGTTCCCCAGTCAGTAATGGCAACAAGGACAAAAATCCTCTCTAATTCTGCCTAAGAGAGTTTATTGAACTGGTGATCAAGCTGCTCTGGGATGGTGCTGACAATAGCAGAAGCGGGCTTGATGTGTACGTATCCTGAGTCAAAAAAGTGCTTGGGAATGGGCACGGCATCCCCCTGGTTGCTCCTGCTAAAGAGAACTGCTCTGAGCCAAGTTTGGTCCCAGGCAACCCAGCAGATTCCAAAACTGTTCCTGGGTGCACTCTAGAAGTTGTTAGGACAAGTAAGGAGCCAGTCCAAAAAATCTATCTGCAGGTGGCCACCACCTTCTGGATGGTCAGTCCCTCTGATAGTGCAGGGTGTGCCATGCCAGCTCAAGGGCAAAGAGCTGGCCATAGCATTGGTATTGCTTTAGTTTCACACACAGAATCACACACAGAATCACAAGGTTGGAAACGACCTGCAAGATCATCTAGTCCAACTGCCTTCCCATTCCTATTAGTACCGCAAGCTACTAGACCATATCTTGTAGCTCCTCATCCAGGCGCCTCTTGAACACTGCCAGGGATGGCGACTCCACCACCTCCCTGGGTAGGCCATTCCAGTGCCTTTGATGGATGGAATGCCTTTAGAATCACATTTCCAGTCTTATCTTCAGGGCATGGACAGCCAAGTTGTTCTTCTGGTGGCAAGATGGCATCTTAGAAATGCTTTTCCCCCATAAGCAGTTTGACACAAGGCTGGGCATCTCAGATTGACTGACTCATCTCACCTGAGAGAGCTTAAGATATACCTAGGTTATCCTCTCAAACTTTCTGATATTCTGTGAGTTTGATATTCTCTCTCTAATGCAAAGACCAAAGATGTTATCTTTAACTCAAGGAGTTCCAGAGCTTTAAAACTCTTGGGGAACATTTTGGGAGAGCATTGCTATACACATATCCTGTTCTCATACAATCTCCTGGCGCTTCCTTTTGACCACTGCTGGAGGTCATCCTGGCCTAGATGTGCCTCGAGAGTCTCCTGTGAAGACCTGTGTACTTTTTTTGATGAATGTATTACTATACCATCCTGGAACTGGAAAAGTTTGCAACTTTTTCATTCATAACTTTGACAGATATACTCTTATCTATAGCACATATTACTTACCTCTTAGGCATGGGCGAGCTCTGAAGGGTTAGAGCTCACAAAATACATACATAGGTATGTGAAAGATAGAAATAATACTTTATGTCATAATGAATAAATATGATCAATGTGTATGGCCATATCCATGCATGAAAACAGTAAACACAAGAACAAGTATTTCATGTACTACAGCTGTTTTTTCTATGGATATGTATGGCAAAGGAAAGGACCAGTGCAGATCCTGGGGTTCATGTTATTGGTGAGCTTACACTACAGTCTTTCTTTCTGTGCATGCACTAATAACCATCTTTTCTCTGCTTGGGCATTCACTTCAGCAGAACTTGTAGGAACATCACTGAGTCACCAAATAGACTGAAATTGGCTAGGAAGTTCAATGTTTTTTATGAAGGAGTGATAAACAGGAGAACTTAAAACCTCACGCAAGGTGCGATCTTATGAGGCTCATTTCCTTAGAAAATCATTTTCTTTAGGAGAAAGAATTAGCAGCCTAAAGCAAACGTTTTAGTATGCACATGGTCCCTGGCACGTGCATATATTTATGTGCATTTATCTCACACACATGTGCTTACACAAATGTATGAGCAATCACACTCACCTCCATGCACTGCTGTGTGTCCGTTCCCAGCGCACGCTGTGTGCAAAAACTTCCTGGCATTGCTTATCATAGAGTCAAAGAATCACCAAGGTTGGAAAAGACCTCCAAGATCATCCAGCTTAACCATCCACCTCCCACCAGTAATTCCCCACTACACCATGTCCCTTAGTAGCCCATCTAAGCATTTCTTGAACACCTCCAGGGTCAATGACTCCACCACCTCCCTGACCAGCCCATTCCAGTGCCTGACCACTCTTTTAAAAGAGAAGAAATTTTTCCTAGTATCCAACCTGAACCTCCCCTGGCGCAACTTGAGGCCATGCCCATGTTGCTAGTTGTGCAGGAGAAGAGGCTTATCCGTACATTTACCCTCTACGTGGACACTGGTACATTCAATCGCACGATATTCCTAATTTACAGTCAGTGGGATTTCTAGAAATGATAGGGAATGACTTGTCTCAACATCTGCTGAAGGTGACAGGCTCGCTTGCACTTCCACACATGAAGATTTACAAGATGGATGCCGTTGGTTTCAAAGGATGAGCACATAAGCACGAGGAGCCTGTGCTAGGGATTAGATAGAAGAATTGGGTCCAAAATTATTTACGGGGGACATCCGAACTCAGGAAACGTAGAAAACCTTTTGCACGACTAAAACGACCGACCTCAGAATAATTTACCTTTGCAGACTGCCACATTTCCCAAGTCCTGTTGCTGGGCCTTTCTTATTTCACATTTGAATGTCAGCGGGTCAAAAGGAACAGTTAATGCTGATGAATATTTCCCCCTCAGCAAAGATATGTGCTGGCCAGCCCAAGGCCAATGAATCGCAATTTCTAAACAGCGTCCCATTTATCTCTCCTCTCCCTCTCCCTCCCCTGCTTGCTTTTATATTTTTGTAACTATAATTGTAGTTAAATTAGAAATAACTGACGGGCAAATCCAGTCAGATGGAAAGAAAATTGCGGGAGATTTATTTTATTTTGATAAAAACCTGACGTTGCCTTTTGTTTTTGTCAAAAAAAAACCCACCCCTACTGTATTTTTCCTTGTACCATGAATTGTGAGATCTATCATGAAACGGGTAAAAAATTATTGAAGGAAATGGTGGTGCTAACCTGAAGGGGAAAATCATTAATGTTGATGTATTTCATTCGATTTTAAATGTAGAATTTATTTTATTTTATTTTATTTATTTGGCGATGGGGAACTGGGGAAAAGGCAGGAGACTTGCAAAGGACTCTGTGTGCCTTTAAGTCAAAACATCTATTTTAAAAGCACTCTTCCCTCCTTCCCTCCCGCTCTATTTTTCTAAATAAAGGATATGAGATGTTGTTGTTGTTGGCTGTTTTTTGNCATAGAAAAAAAAAAAAAAAACATAAATGGAAGAAGAAACTCTACAGAATGTGGAAAAGGGGTCTGGCAACTTGGGAGCATTACAGGAGCATTATCAGAGCCTACAGGAATGCCACAAGGAAAGCTAAGGCCCACTCGGAATTAATTCTGTGGGGGAGGTCAAGGACAACAAGAAAGGCTTTTTTAAGTATGTCAGTAGCAAAGTGAACACAGGGGAAAATGTGGGCCCACTGCTGAATGAGGTGGGTTCCCTAGTAACGGGATGCTGAGAAGGCAGAGACACTGAACATCTTTGCTTCCATCTCTACTGCTAAGACTGCTCATGAGGAATCCCAGATCCTGGAGTTAAGAGAGACAGCCTGGGGAAAGGAAGATTTCCACTTGGTCAAGGAGGGTGTGGTCAGAGATGATCTAGGCAAAATCAACACAAATAAATCCATGGATCCCAATGGGATGCACCTGTGAGTGCTGAGGGAGCTGGCAGGAGTGATTTCCAAGCCACTCTTTATCATCTTTGAGAAGTCACTGAGAATGGGAGATGTGCCTGAAGAGCCAATGGCACTCCGGTCTTCAAAAAGGTCAAGGAGGAGGAGCCAGGCACCTACAGGCAGTCTGCCTCAGCTCCATCTGTGGGAATGTGATGGAGCAGCTTATTCTGGATGTTATCTCCTAGCAAGTGGAAGGAAAAGAGGTTATCAGTCAACATGGATTCACCGAGAGGAAATTATGTCAAGTGGATGGGGCCAGGCTCTTCTCAGCAATGCCCAGTGACAGAAGAAGAGACACAAACTGGAACACAGGAAGTTCCATATGAACACGAGGAAAATGTTTTTCACTGTGAGAGTGGCAGCAATGCTATAGGCTGCCCAGAGAGGTTGTGGAGTCTCCTTCGCTGGAGTTACAACCTGCTGTAGGGAACATGCTTTAGCGAGGGGTTGGATTGGAAAATCTCCAGAGGCCCCTTCCAACCCCGTGGTTCTGTGATTTTTGTGATACATCTATGCATATATGTGTGTGGGTATGTACAACATCGGGCCTGCATCTAATTTTAACAGAGCAATGCAGAACAACCCTGCACTTGAGGATGATTTCCCGATGGGAACTACCTTTAGAGCTCTGTCAGTTAACTAGTTCTAGGTCAGTTTTGTCTGTAGTAATTTTTATTGATGTTCTGTGCAAAGGCTCAATCTCTGAAGGTCATTTTCTCCTCTCCTCCACAGCAACAAACAGTCCTTTCTGTCCTTCCTTCCTCTGTCCTCATCTTGCTCCTTTGAGCCTTCTTGCAGCCTCTATTTGCAAACCCAGATGGCAGCCCTTATCTGCAGAGACGGCTGAGAGGAGCAAGGCTGGGAGGGGAGCAGACAGCAGTATATTTCGGCTTCAGATCCTGAATCTGTATTAAAAGCAGATGGGAAATATGAAAAAGGTAATATCCCATCTGCTTTTAATAGGGGACATGGGATTTGATGCCTGGCAACCTTATTGTGTACTCTCTTGATATTGCATAATGTTATTTTTGATGTTGTGCACTACTGAGCCTTACCCAAGTATAAGCATATTCCATCTATAATAGAAAGAAATTGAATTTGTCTAAGACTTATTTTCTCTAATTAATACCATATCCTCTAACTTTCTACCACTGACCCCAGTACCATCCTGCTGTCTGTTGGTGATAGGAAGTGCTACTCACATGCTTAACTTTTCCTCTAGGCACAGCGTGGCTTACAATAGTGGCACACCCTCATTAGGGTTTGCTTCTCTGGGGACATAAGAATCATTGTTTTGACTTGATTTGTTTTCTAAGTAGTACCATTTTTAGCACAAGTGAGGAATTGTTATTTGCAAGATAAATTAGGTCAAACTTTGAAGATACACAATCTTTTTTATCCAGCTTCACTATTTTCAATAGTGTGCTTCTGTTATGATGCAGGACACCACAAAATGTAGCAGCAAAAACCGTGGGAAGTTTTGCAGTCTGTGGTAGCAAATGTTGTCCTTTATGCTATTCTAAGATACCTTGTAGAGTGTGACAAACAGGATCTCTCATTCACTGTCCATTACTGATGATCAGATCAAAAGGAGCAACAAGAGTAGCAACATGAGTTACAACGTGAGCCAGGAGCAAGCTGTAGTTTCTCAGGATAAGGTCACCAGAACACTATTAGAAGTCTATAGGTTACTGAACACACTGATATAACATAGAATCATAGAATCATTAAGGTTGGAAAAGATCTCTAGGATCACCAAGCCCAACCCCAGTCCACTCCCACCGTGCCCACTGACCACGTCCCTCAGTGCCACATTGAACACCTCCAGGTATGGTGACCCCACCACCTCCCTGGGCAGCTGTGCCACTGCATCACTGCTCTTTCGGAGAAGAAATGTTTCCTAACACCCAAGCTGACCATCCTCTGGCACAATTTGAGGCCATCACCTCTTGTCGTTGAGGGAGGTAAGCAGGGATCACCTAGAGAAGAGGATCACCCTGTTCCGTGTGCCAGGAAAGAAGCTTTTCGGCTACATATTTTCAAGCACAGATGACATTTTCATTGCATTGGAGATTGTTCTACTGGTTGGCATTTGGGAAGCTATTCCTATCTTCCCATCTGAGCATGCTCTGTGATACCAATCTGAGCAGCGGTGATCAAAGCAGGGCCCTATGTTTTGTTATAGGGACAAGAGCAGGGCCAGCTTGCAGCTGCATACTCACCATCTCACTAGGGGAAGACCTGGGATGCATATTCGAGAGAATGCTAACTACCAAATGGGAGGGCCATCTCCACACCTACACACACATAGCTGTGTGGGCTCCTCTGCTGCGTTATTTATTGCTCCCCATCAGTCACAGCCTTTCTGGAATTACTCATGGCTGACATTTCTGATGCAATAAGGCCACAGATAACTTGTGAAATGAAATCAGGGCTTTCCTGTTGGGACATGTAATATCCCCACTGTCTATCAGTCTCTCTTTAGGCAGTACATGCTAGCACAGGCAAGGATAATGGGTCTGGGATTACAAGTCAGGATAAGTATACCTATGTATTTTTCTTTGGAAGGAAAAGAGAAATGTTTTCACCCCAGAGTCGTGCAAAATCCAGTCGGGCTCTCAGATATTCACAGAAGCTGCACTCAAGCAGGGCCAGCCTTCCTGTGGCTTCAGACTTGTGGCTCCTCTTGCTTCCAGCCAACAACAAAAAGGCCTTTGATCAGCAGAGACCGCCTGCTCATCCTGCAGCCCAGGACAGCCAGGCTGAATGGAGCCTTGGAAACCTTGCTGCGGTTAGGTAGCAAGGCAGTGAGCCTGTGCATCACACTGGCAAACCTTTAAAAAGAAAAAAAATATATCTGACTGTTATGATTTTTGATTCTAAATGCTTTTTTTTTTTCTTTCATGATTTTAATGTAAGTCCTTTGTTGGGGTAGCTTCAAGCATGGCTCACTGGTTTGGCTCACAGAAGGGGGCAACTGCTGTGAGTGCGGCAGCCTTGCACAGTGGGAGGAGATGTAGGGAGATCACATAGCAGTTATCACATAGCTTCCTCCTTCAGTATATGTCTGTGTAAACATTTGCTGCAATGCACAGACAGGAATCTCTCTTTTGCAAAGTTTTCCTCATATCAAATATGTATATAAAAGTACAAGAGAGCACAGCAACAAAAATATGGTGCAAGTTTCTGTGGGTGCCTGTATACAGAATCAGAAATACAAAAGCCAGACAGTCTTCCAGATGCCATTTAGTCCCCATCCCCAAAGTGGAGCAGGAAACTCACTTGATCCCTGGTGGAACTTTAACATGTTGCGTACGGAAATTTGCAGGCATTAATCTTCCCTTATTAAGAGCTATGTTTAGGGTAGCATGTAGATAACAGCAGGACAAGGGGAAATGGTTTTAAGTTGAAGGAGGGAAGATTTAGGTTGGATGTCAGGGGGAAGTTCTTTCCTATGAGAGTGGTGAGGTGCTGGAACAGCTGCCCAGAGAGGCTGTGGATGCCCCGTCCATCCCTGGAGGTGTTCAAGGCCAGGTTGGATGGGGCCCTGGGCAGCCTGGGCTGGTATGAAATGTGGAGGTTGGTGGCCCTGCCTGGCAGGGAGGTTGGAGATTCATGATCCTCGAGGTCCCTTCCAATCCAGCCCATTCTGTGATTCTATGATTCTGTGAAGGAAGGAATTAACAGTGATTGGGACTCAAGCAGTAAAAGTGAAGCAAAGTGTCAAGGAACTGCTCATTCAGACAGCAGCACCAATCCAGTGAACTAAAGGAGAAGTCAGCACTCATTGCCCATATCACACGGCATGCACACAAGTGGGTGGAGTTGGAGGTGCAAACTGCATTAACACTGACACATCCTGACCCTGGCAACAGCCTCTGTGCAGGTTTTAGGCAGGCTGTGGAGTGTAATTGCACAGGACTGTAAGAAAGGGAAGGGGCAACTTTTTTTTCTTGTGTAGGAATCATACTTTCCCTCCCAGGGTGGGCAAGGCAGGATGCTAAAAGCCCTAACCCCACAGCTGCAGCACTGGAGGTTCTATCAGGGCTTTATCTGCTGCACTCAGACAAAGTTAATTTGCTGTAAATATCCTGGGAATGTTTCCGCAAATACAAATAGCTGAGCCCTCTTTTTGGCCAACATCTCCTATCTCAGCTGGCAGATCTTTAAGGAAGCTTTCCTCAGTGTGGAAGAGCTCTCCATCCCTATGTGAAGCAAGTTAGGAAAGGAAGGCAAAAGACAGATGTGGCTGAACTGTGACCTGCTGGTCGAACAAGAAGAAAATGTACAGGCAGTGGAAGTAGGGACAGGTATCACAAGAAGAGTATAAGGAAGCTGCTTATAGGGATGGGATCAGGAAAGCCAAGGCCCAGCTTGAACTGAACTTGTCAAGGGATGCCAAGAAGAACAAGAAAGACTTCTATAGATACCTCAACCAGAGAGAGAAAGTCCAGGAGGGTGTACCCACCCTAGTGAGTGACACAGGTAGGCTGGTAACAAGAGACAAGGAGAAGGCTGAGGTACTTAACAACTTTTTTGCCTTGATCTTCTCTGATAACTGCTCATTGCACAGCTCTCAAATGTTTGGTTTGGTAGGAGGGGTTTGGGGAAGCAATGTCCCTCCTACTGTAAGTGAAGATCATGACCACCTGAGGAATCTGAACATCCACAAGTTTGTGGGTCCCAATGACAGTGCATGTCCCTGTTCATTGCAGGGGAGTTAGTCTAGATGGCTTTTAAAGGTCCCTTCCAACTCTAAGGATTCTATGATTCTATTCAGCCATCTAGTTAAATATGGAACACATGGATAAACTTACTGTGAAACCTAGAAGGTTTCCAGTCAGAGGACTGGGATTCTGAAATGGGCTGTTGTAGGAGTGATGGTATGAGAAACCTAATGGGATTAAAGTGGAAGCTAAACACATATAAACAGCGTTATGCCGTATAAAAAGTTGTGATTGTATTGCATTGTAGGAATCAGGATGAACTTCAGTGTTTTGTTCTTAATTCCTAACTCTTTTCAGACTGGTAAACAGCAGTTCAAGGATCTGCCAACAAGAGGTACAAACCATAAAATCACAGAACAATAGAGGTTGGAAGGGATCTCTGGTGATCAGCAAGACCAATCTCTGCTGGAGCAAGTTCCCTATGGGAGGTTGCCTATTTCAGACATATTTATGTGCAGGTTGCCTGTAGTGCCACAGTACAGAAAACTGCTGGATACAGTGGTGTCTGTCCATAAAACTGAGTGCTTGAGTTGAGGAAAAAGAAAATGGGATCAGAGTAGTCTGTCCTTTTGTATGCAATCCTTGTGTAAAACCAGTGTTTCCCTTGGACGTTTTCAAAGGAATCCCTGAAATATCCCTTTGGACAACAGCCATGGGACTTTATGTTGCCACTCCAAATCAGATAATAACAGTTTTTCACCAGTGCTCACCCAGACTGGAATTCAAGTTTTACCCACACTGTAGCTGTGATGGAATCCACAGCTTGTTCCAGCTGTAGGCTTCCAAAAACCAACCAGCTCCTCTGTGAGAAGGGAGCAGGAGGGAGGAAGGGGGAAGGGAGAGCAGAGGTGGGGAAAGGTGAAGATGGGAAGGACTCTGTCAGCAAAGAGGCAGGTATCTGTGGGAGGAAGGAGGGATTTATTGCCATATGTTCTCCACAATATGGATCTTTGAGGGTTTTTCATCATTTAAAAATGAAGGGCATCAGTCCAAGGGGAGACTTTACTGGTTCTCTGCTTTTCTCCCAGAGGCTATAGCTGTTGAGATCAGCTCAAAGGTACACCTGAGAGCCAGGAGGGTACCCATCAGCTTCCTCAGAGACTGGAAAGAGACCTGATCCCAGGTCGGGCACTCAGCGCTGGCAAGCACAGCCTGCTTGGCTTATGTCACATACCTATGTGATTTCCCCCTTAACCATTAATGGGGCTCGTGATAAAATCTACTCCTTTGATGATTTCCGTGGTGTGAATGCACAGCACAGCTAAGTCTCTGAAGGGTCCATCCTGTCCCATTCCAGCTTGTTTAAGACCTCTACTGGTAGAGCCGGGCTGGTGTGACATTGCAGTGAGTGACAGTTGTGTTGGCTCTGGGGTCAATCCGTGTCACTGTCACATCATGCTCTTGACATCACATGGAAAAGGGAGACAGATTCTTCCACATGCTTTGTTAGCAGGAGCCTGGTGAGCAAAGGGTTAAGTGGCTTCGGTTTCCGTGTCTTTGTAGGGATGTGTGTACATATATATATATGTATACGGATATATATATATATACAGCCCTCAGTTTGGCTGTAGGACCTCGCGCCCGCAGGCCACAGTCACATTATCATCTGGAAATTGGATAACGACAGCACAATGACAAATCCAGGTTGCTTGCAATAAGGTGCTAATCCCTTTGCTTTAATATCGGAGCAGCG
Organism: Pavo muticus; assembly: GCA_016647715.1. Taxonomy (NCBI): domain Eukaryota; kingdom Metazoa; phylum Chordata; class Aves; order Galliformes; family Phasianidae; genus Pavo; species Pavo muticus. The sequence goes on from JACDJE010000306.1 coordinate 2,518,724, forward strand.
TGTAATGATGTTTGGACATCACTCCAGTTTACTGACGACCCCACTGGGGCCGGCAATAGAAGCGTACAACTGTCTAACAAGCCGTCAGGTGACCGCCGTCGTCAAAGCAACGGATGGTGCAATCTAATCTTCCCTCCATCCCTTCCAGCTCCCAATAAGGGCCAGATTATAGAAGTGGCCCATCAACGCTTGGTAACTCGAATCAATTAACGTTAATTCGCACAATGCTATGATGTATTGTGATCACTTTCATTTCAGAGAAGGGGGAAGAAATTGCTATAATTCACCTAAAATGAGGTTGTCTATGGTGCTGAGGTATTAATTGGGTGTCCATATTAAATGGAAAAGGAGCATGGTAGTGAAGGAAAAGTGGATGAGTGACTCTCTTGGCTGCTATTGACCTATCAGAAGAAGACAGTGCCCTTTTCCTTTGCTTTTATCTATTACAGTTTTCCCTATTGCGTGTCAAGTTGATGTATTATAAAAAATTCATTTGGTGACCTTTCACCCCCCTAGCAGATTAAACAATTTCACTGGGATGGCATCATTAACAGGGCCTTGCATTTAATGATGATTTCTCTAAAAGGCCACGGAGATTCGATTTTAAGCTAACAGATTTATTGCACTATTATAACATATCGTAAAAAACTGTACCACCTACGGTCTGGTTTTAGGATAGAAACTGTTTAAGAGTTTATGTGGAGCTTAAAGTGGTATTACCTTGGGATATGCAGCAGCGGCGAAGCTCTGACCTCCGGCATGATGCTGCTTACATTCAATAAAAGACATTCCTCCGACAGAAAGCTTTGGGAGTGTGTTATGGAAGAGACCTGGGTTAGCTCCTCACCACGAGCAGACGGAGTTCTAAGTACAGGTATTTCCACTCAGCTCCAGTGATTAATGGAAGTTGCTAATGAAGTTGGAGAGTGTCTCCCTCCTGTTGGACGGACCGGTTCCGAAGGCTCCTCTGATCCTACCACACACTTGAGTGGTCCAGTAAGGTCCCCCTGTCTCTTTTTTTAGGATGACTTCTCATTGCTCCAGCCTGTAGGACCCCGTCAGTTGCCTCCACCAGGCAGCTGCTCACCTTCAGCCTTTGGTGTCACTGGCATCGTAAAGTGGAAAAGGAAAGCTTATCTGAGCAGGGGGGAAGGTTGTCCTAATGTGGGAGACATGTCTGGATGTTCCTGAGCCACTTTTTCAGAGCTTGTTCAGTCTAACCAACTTATCTGATGCTTTCAACTGCCACAAAATATCCAGCTTCCAATGAAAGCATCTTTGCTTCAAGAAATGAATGCCCTCCAAATGATTAGATAAGGAAGCATATTCCTCTTGTCCAGCCTTGCCCACAGAGCATAGCTCAGTTCCTTGTTTCTAACCCCAGTTCATCACCAACCCAGGCCCCGTTGCTTTGTCTCCACATGCATTTAGGTGCTCAGGTTTTTGAATTTAGGTCTTAGTGACTCAGCCTACACATAACAAGAGAGACATCAGCAACCATGGGTCATTTTCTGCCCAACAGCCCCCATCCTCATAAATAGACATGATCAGTATAACTTTGTTTACTTGTTTATTAGGGAAAGCTGAAACCTGCTTTCCACAGTAGCTTCTGTTTTTGTCTATAACATGGGAAATCATGGGAATCTGCTGAAATATCCAGCAGAAAGGGCACAGGCAGCTAGTGTATGGCCAACCTCATCACCACATGACAACAGAGGACGCTCCTCCAAAAGGCAAAACTACTCACAGCCATTCCAGTGAATCTGCACCTACTTTTCTGTATAGAAGTCCTCAGACTGTGTGTCTTTTCACTATAACAGCATCTTCCTTGGCCTTGCCACCTCCTTTCAGGAGCAAAATAAAAACCTCTTAGTTTTACCAAGTGATGCATCTTGATGTTATCAATACCCAAAATTCTTCCCAAACACCTTCCACTTCCAAAGATATACTGATGTCACACTACTAGTACTGCAGGCATATCCAGACAATAGTTTAGTTAATTTAATTGGCTGTGTTTATGAGTAAATTAAATATGCAAGGGACCATGCTCTGGCAACAAGTTCAGATTATATGGATCACCCCATATCCCTAAAATTAAATCCTTTCACACATCATTTTAGAGTGGCCCCAACCAAACTGCCTGGGGAGAAGAGTCTCTGGCTAGCTTCTAAACCATCTGGGAGTAGTCTTAGGCTTTGTTATTGGGCCAGGACCAGAGCCTGTGATGGGCTGTCAGTCCGTCATGCCTTGATACCTGCAGTAGGTGCTCTAATTTCTGTTATCTCTAACTTCCTTACTACTAAACAATTGGACTTGGTGATCACAGAGGTCTCTACCCACACAAATGATTCTACGATTTCAAAGAGCAGACACTTGCTTTCCTACAGAGCCTCAGCATCTTCATTAGACCTCAGCCCTGATGGTGGAAGGTTTGGGAGCCTGACCCTGGGGTTACTGCTGACCCATGTATCATGAGCAGTGCCTGCTTGCTTGCCACCTTTAGGAGAGCTGCAAGGCACTGAGCAGCCGAGCTGCTTGCTGTCAAGTGCTGTCAGCAGGGAATTTCAGACCAGCCTGCTCCTTCCCAGTGTGAAACTTCAGGGTGGTGACAAAACAGCATGCTCTCTGTGTCCATCATGAGGAAGGCAGATTTCCTCACTACAGACCTTCTGAGGCACAGCAATTACACATCTCCCAGAGGCAGAGCTGTGCCAAGAAAACCTATTTTCCTAGCAGCACAAATCAGCAGGGAAGCAGCAGGATGCTCAGGTCTTCCACACCAATACCCGAGCACAGGAGAGCAACTTGCTGCACACAAGGCTGCACCCCGAGGCAGGGGCTCCCTCACAGCAGGGATAACATTGGGCCATGTGGAATATAAATGCCATGCTCTGTGCTATGCTAGCTGGATTCACATCACCTTCAAACAAACATCAGTTCTTAACCATGTCTATGTGTTACTTTTGTGCCTTTTTTGTTGATGTTATGATTGGGTTCTTTTTGCATCTTCGTCCCTCATTCCCTTCCCTTCCCTTCCCTTCCCTTCCCTTCCCTTCCCTTCCCTTCCCTTCCCTTCCCTTCCCTTCCCTTCCCTTCCCTTCCCTTCCCTTCCCTTCCCTTCCCTTCCCTTCCCTTCCCTTCCCTCCCTTCCTTTTTCTTTCTTTCCTTCTTTCCTTCTTTCTTAATTTCTTCCTTTCTTCCTTTCTTTTCTTTTCTTTTCATTTTTTCCAGTTGGTCTGTTTGGGGAGCAGGAATTTCTACTTCCTATAAACAGATTTTGCAGCAGTCTTCCTTTAAGTGCAACACAAACACCGTTTTCCCACGTAGGGCCTAGGGTGTGGAGTTGGGGCATTTCATTCCAACCTTTTTCCTGCTTTTTGGCAGTTTGAATCTGGGCAGAGAAACATAATGTTTTTTGGTTTATGGTTTTTTTTTTGGCTTAAGAAGCCATGGCAAGATTCACTCGAACTTATCTGGACTCAGTTGGAATCAGAGAGCTCACAGAAATTGCTGAACTCCACCATATCAGGAGTGACTTGGTGTGTTGTGCCTGGAGTGGGTCTAAGTTAAAGTTCTGAATGCTCATTTATGAAGGAGGTAGAAAAGAACACAGATGAGTACCTTGGTGCCTTTGACATGGATTTCCTATGTATCATCGCCCTTCTAAATTTCCCACTCTAAAAAAAAAAAAAAAAAGAATAAAAATAGCCAAGCCAAATGTTTTTTGCTTAAACCCTTGAGTCAGCTCTTGAGACTTCAGGTGTCATTAAAGCTTTAATAGCTAGGATGAGAGGGAATGGCCTCAAGTTGCTCCAGGGGATGTTCAGGATGGATATTGGGAAAAATGTCTCAGATATTAGATATCTTAGATATTAATATCTTAGATATTAGAAAGTATTCGGTGGTAATGCACTGGAAAGGGCTGCTCAGGGAGGTGGTGGAGTCACCATCCCTGGAGGTGTTCAGGAGCCATTAAGATGTGCTGCTAAGGGAAATGGTTTAGTGGGAAAATATCGGTGGTAGGTGGATGGTTGGACTGGATGATCTTGGAGGTCTTTTCCAACCTTGGTGATTCTATGATTCTATGATTTTATTTGGTCTTCCAGTGTCCGTTTTTCAGGCCAGTATTTTTCTTCAGCTGCAACACAAACAGTTTCTGCTTTGTAATGCATAGTAACACCCCCCTCAAAAATCAAACCCTGAGTTAAACCTAAGGAAACTGATATTCCATATATCTTCTGTTTGTAAACACCTTTAAGCAAGCTCTAGAGATGAATGAGTGCCTTTCATCCTTTCATTTCAGACAATATGAAACCCCCAGTCGCTTCACGGCAATTGCAGATTAGAAGTATATATACATATACACATATATATGTAAAAGAGATACTAAATGACACAAAGCACTGAGAAAAGAAATGAAATGATGTAGGCTCAGAATAAAATGTTGATTCTGTATTCAAATGCAAAAGCCCTCTCCTGGGATTCTCTAATTTAAATTTCAAGTCTTGAAAAACTGATGTCTTTCAATGGGGCGTCTGTATACTGCTGTATATAGGTACACAGGCTTCACAGATAATGAGAGGTAGCGCAGGAATTATGGGATGCAGAAATGCATTAAAGCAATATAAGTGCTGTGCCTGTGTAGAAAGCTGAAATTTTGTTTTTAGAGAAGCTCAAAGATACTTTCTGGAAGAGGTTCTGCTGGACAGGAAGTATTTGCAGCCTCCATCATTCTCAGTGTAACAGAACAGAGAGTTTGGGGGCCATGGAATTACAGTTCTCAATCCATAATTTCCTCATCTGCTGCATAAGAAGAGCCATTTATTTTTTACATTTCTCAGTTTCCCATCTGTAAACTGAGGATAGGAACAAAGAGGTCATTTATTAATTTGGTATTGCTGTCTCTTAGTAATGATGCCTGTTTCACAGTTCCGTGCATGCTGCTCTCATCCGATGAATAAAGTGCCACCATAAGGTTAATCAGTAATTTTTTATTACTACTCACATCAGACATGGAGTATTGAATCATAGAATCATAGAATAGTTTGGGTTGGAAGGGACCCTTAAGATCATCCAGTTCCAACCCCCTGCTATAGGCAGGGACACCTCCCTCTAGACCAGGTTGCTCACAGCCCCATCCAGCCTGGCTTTGATTGGATGGGACTTTGAACAACCTGGTCTAGAGGGACCTTTTCTATGCAGACAGCATAGTGGAAAGTTATGTGAACAGAAAGTAACATATAGATCTGTTAATTACATCTGGGATTAGCTTTAGGTATAAATAGCAATAATTTTCTGATTTATTTATTTCTTTGTTTGTTTACTTTTGCATGTGAAACAAAATGGAAGCAGACAGCACCCAGGAACTTGTTTGTATGTGAGGCCCTATAGCATCTCTGTTCATGTGCAGCCTTCGGATGGAGAAATTGAAAAGCAGCTTCCTGTACAGCCACAAATCGTTTTCCTGGATAAGAAGGTAGGATTTGCCCCTTTGTGAGTGGACGTTTTTATTCATACTGTATGATTTTGACATTTCCAAGCAATCCAGAAGCTATGAGACTGACCTAAATACTGTGTAGAACAGCTCTACAAATACATATGGCAAAGGATAGCATAAATAAGCAGTCATTGGTATTGTAAGATGTCTTTTTCAGCTTTTTCCTGTGAGGGTTAGATCTGTGTTGTAGAATCGATTGTGTGCAGTTTTCTCTGACTCTTAAGAGGATATCTATCTTTGAGGAATGAAAGACCTTGAACACAATCACAAAGACTTACATTGTCAACTGGATGTTGCTCTGAGCACCTAATGGAGCTGTAGGTGTCCATGTCCATTGAAGAGTGGTTGGCCCAGATGGCCTTAATGATCTCTTCAAACTCTAGCAATTCCATGATTCTGTGATGACAGAGAGTGCCTAATGGTGCCTCCTGGTCTGCACAATGCAGAGCAGTGCAGTGTGGAGGTCAACATACCTAGAATGTGCTTGGCCATTCATGTGATGCAGCACAGCCAAGCCAGAGGTACCAACACAAGTCTTGGAAGCAGTAAACTCGGTCCAATGAGTCCTTCATTGCTGGTGAATTGCTGTTGTTTTACAGTAAGGCTGGCTCTGGATACCCATTCAACATGAGGCTTGTTTTACAACTGTTAGGCATGAGACTTCCAGCTTCTTTCTGTTTGACTTCAGTCATCTACACATACTCATCTTGTGCTTTGGGCTGTGCAATATGCTGCTTGGCCCGCAGCTCCTGTAGAAGGTGCTTTCTACTATTAGGATGAACTTAGAAGCCACGATGATGTCAAAGTTATCTACTTAGCTTAATTCTTCTGTTTTATTTCTCTTCCCAGGGTCGAAGAGTTGACACGCTGGGGCCTCCCTCAGAGCCCTGGGTTGTTTCAGCTCACCTCAAGGGCTCCTCTGAGGCTGTGCTAAAAGGTTTGGACATGTTTTCTTATGGCAAGAGTTACAGCAAAGCAATTATGAGAAGTGACGCTGATGAATTTGTGGTGAAATCCTTCCAGAAAAGGACTGGGTTTGAAAGTTAGACTCAGTGATAAAAAACAGAATGTTGTATTGGAAGGAGTTGTGTGGACTTTCAGGTTGTGTCGTTACACAAAGTGTATAAGGTACTCTGGCAATTTAAAGGGAGCGTATCCAGTAGTTTATCTTGAAAACATGTATCTTAGATCAAAAAATGAACGAATGGAGAATTAGAAATCCCAATACCTGATTTTCAGCTAATGTTAATTAGGGTAATTTCCTCAGAGTCAACGACAATCTGTTTGTCCTAGAAAATGATCAGGCCTAGCACAGACAGAAACAACTGCCTATTGTTTTTAATTAGCATACTTCAATGTGAAAATGTTTTTCATGAGGGATTTAAATGTTTCCCTTCTGGTCCTCATTTATCAAAAGACCTGAACTCATGATTAACTCTAAGCATGTGAGTATTTCCCTTGAGGTTATTGAGACTATGAACATGCTCAGATATAGATCCTTGTTTAAGTATAGTGCTGAACCGAAAACCTGTGGATGATCATATGCTTGTAAACTAGAAAATGGAAATGAAATCGATTATAAAGCATCATAATGTTAATTGCTAAAACCTTTAAATGTAAGCAAACGGTGTGCATGCTGAATAGTGAATCTTCCTAATATCGGTAAGGAATTGTTTGTAATAATAAGGCCATATAAGTGTTAACTTTGATTAAAAAATTAACATTTGGAGAAGATAAGTGTTTCTCATGCCATAGATCAGAGCTTCTAACCCTTTGGGCCCAGTTCATGTTTTTGTTAATTAGAAATAGCTCCTACCTCGTCATAGTTCTGGGTTTTCAGTATGGAAAATAGTCTTTTCTAATGCTTTTCATGCCTTCTTAGGGAATCTGAACTAATGTAAGTCTGGATGAACTGCAGATTGTTGCATTAGCAACTGGCCAACAGGGAGGGAGGGAGGGA
>JACDJE010000306.1:2526487-2679861 GCA_016647715.1 Pavo muticus
AGAAGAGAAGAGAAGAGAAGAGAAGAGAAGAGAAGAGAAGAGAAGAGAAGAGAAGAGAAGAGAAGAGAAGAGAAGAGAAGAGAGGAGAAGAGAAGAAATGCAAGACAACACGAAAGAAAGAAATAAAAAAGAAAGAGAAGTCACCGCAGAGAAATGCAATTCACATTCTTTAAAAGATACATGCATCAAATTAATAGTCAATAAACTCCAGCAAAGAATGAACTGCGTAGTACAGATGTTCCGCATGTAATAGTTTGCTGCAGTTTTTCCTTTGACAAACGTCCTTATTGTACTCGTCTTTTGAAGCATATGAAAGCAGCATTTAATCGAAATGGGTCCCGTCTAGCACACTGAGGCTGCTTCATCTGACAGCAGCCAAACTGCCTCATGGAAAGTAGTTTAGCACCAAATTAGCTTGCTTCTGCGTTAAATACCAGCTTGCCTGAGAGATCTTTGTGAAGACTCACATATATATCTATAATATTCTGAGCTTTGAAGCATATGTGCCTGAAAGCAGATAGTCTGTGTTGAGGAGTACAGTACAGTACTCCAGGCTTCAGTGCAGACAAGAAATGGCAGTTATCAAGTGTTTGAATGCAACTAACAGGACCCTCTGTAACAGTGGTGTTATGGTATCAGAGACAAGAGAAATCGTGGTAGTCAAGACAGATACTATCATAAAGAGGGTCATATATAGCATGTAGCATGCTTCTGCTCGAAGCCCCCTCTCTGGCAGTTGCTGGCCATGGTTCAGAAGTCGGCACAGCAAGAAACCTCAGTAGGCTGTTTGAATGCAGCATAGAATTATAGAATCGCAGAGTCATTAAGGTTGAGAAAGATCTCTAAATCATCAAGTGCAACCCCAGCCCACCCTCACCATGCCGACTAACTGTGTCTCTCAGTGCCACATCTACCCTTTTCTGGATCATCCTCAGGGATGGTGACCCCACCACCTCCCTGCGCAGCTGTGCCAATGCATCACTGCTCTTTCTGAGAAGAAGTGTTTCCTAATATCCAACCTGAGCCTCCCCTGGCACAACTTGAGGCTGTCACCTCTTGTCCTATCTCTCTTACCCAGAAGCAGAGGCTGACCCCCACCTCATCACAGCCTCCTTTCATGGCGTTGTAGGAAGTGATGAGGTCTCCCGTGAGCCTCCTCTGCTCCAGACTGACCCATCCCAGTTCCTTCAGCCACTCCCTATCACACTTGTGCTCCAGACCCCTCACAGCTCCATTGTTCTTGTCTGGACACGTTCCAGTGCCTCAATGTCTTTCTTGTAGTGAGGGGCCCAAACCTGAACACAGCACTCGAGGTGCAGCCTCAACAGAGCTGAGTACAGGGGGGCAATCACCTCCTGCTCCTGCTGGCTGCACTATTGCTGATCCAAGCCAGGATGCCATTGGCCTTCTTGGCCACCTGGATAGTGGCAGAGACTGGAGAAATTGTTTCTCCTGGATTACCTTGCAGTCCACCAGTAGAGATGCTTTAGTGCTAACTTACATGTCTAATAGAGACAGAAGATCTTGCCTTCTTCCTTTACTCTTGAAGGCACAGGTCAGGGTGAGAGAGCATAATGCTACAGTCACAAATACAGACTACCTCTTTAGGCCGCTCTCCTGTTTGTAGGCATCTGTGAAATAAATACTGTTTATTTTCCTTGTGCTTTCTAAGACTGTGTGAGAGCATTTGAGAACAAAGGAAGTGAAAGAGTACTGGACATCTCCATACAAGTCTTTACATACAGCTGGAATGTAAAGATGGTTCAATATATTGATAGCTAATATCCTTGACATTTCACAAGCTTATGTCATTAGATCATTGATAAAAGTGCAGCAGGAAAATCCAAGCTGGGATGAGCTCATCCCAAGCCATAAAGAGCTATGGGAACAGAGGAGGTTAAGTGCTGTAAGATATATGTTGTTACGAGGTAAATTCTTGCAGTCAAAAGCCCTGTCCCCACGTGCTGAGCGTTGCTACGTATGTCTGATTATAAAGTGTCTCACAAAGTTTACTGCTTCCCCACTTTATTCACTTTCCAGGGTATTTGGATGGAAGAATAAAAATATGCTCCTCACATTCAGTCTTAATGCACCTTCACCTGGATTTCTTAACTGCAATAAAATGTCAAACCACCTGCTTCGTAAAGCAAGTGGTGACTACATGTTGTCTCTGAGCAGGCGAAAGTCTGTGTTTGTGATCACTGGATCAACTCCAGCATCCTAAGGAAATTCTGACTTCTCGCCCCCACCTGAACTAACATTTTGGAATTTGTCAGTCTTTCAGATTTTAGCCTTCTCACTCCAAGAGTCTGAATGAAGCCCAGACCTAGTCAGCATTGCTCAAGGGCCAGTACTTGGCCGGTACTCAAAAATACACACAATAAAATGGAGATCCAGTTGCAAAGTAAATTACAAATTTTAAAATGAGACTACAGAAATAGAAACCATAGCACGTGTAAAGGCTGGATCAGAAAACATTCCCTTATAGCTTAGAACAAGAGGTAAAGTGACGGAGAATGTCTCTCCTAGGTTTCATTTTCATGCTCCCCATGCTAGTTTTCCAACTGAAAATCTCTCATGCGTGATCACAGGGTCATTACCATAGACATTCTTCTTGGCCAAATCCCTTTCAAAGCTTCTGGCAGGGCTGGAGAAAGTTCAAAATGCTTTATCAGTAGGACAGGAGGTAATGTGTCCAAGTGATGAGGTGAGGCACCTACAGTTCAGTCGGCTATTTCCCGTAGCTGCTGTGGCTGGTTCTTTGAGACCATCCGTTCAGTACAAAAATAGTCTCTCACTAATACTCTCCTAACTGTGTTTTTTGGTTTTTGGGTGTCTTTTTTTCCATAGAATTATAGATTTTTTTTCAGTTGGAAGGAACCCTTAAAGGCCATCTGTCCCACTCCCTGCACTGAACAGGGATACCCACAGCTCCATCAGTGCTCAGAGCCCATCCAGCCTGACCTTGGCTGTCTGCAGGGATGGGGCACCACCACCTCTCTGGGCAACCTGTGCCAGTGCCTCACCACCCTTACTGTAAACAACTTCTTCCTTATGTCTAATCTAAATCCCCTCTTTTAGCTTGAAACCATTTCCCCTTGTCCAATCACAACAGACCCTGCTAAAGAGTCTGTCCCTCCTTTTATTCGAAGGACTTGAGTCATGCGTATCTGGAAGCTGCTGATGGCAGTTTGTTTTTTAAATTGCTCTGCAGGGCTCACTGAAGTACAGGTCATAGGTGGATGTGCAAGCTTTTCCAATCTGGCTGTCTCCAGCTCAGGCACCAACTGGAACATCGTGTTCACTGTCACATCACCACCAGGTAAGATCCACTTTCGGCATCTTGTTTGATTTGGTAAATGCAGCCAAAACACTGAGTTTATAAAGAGGGTTGCAAGACCATGTGTAAAGTTTCTCTTCTGCTATTACGTATATGTGTATATAAATATAACCTGATGCCTATCAGGTAGAAAGAAGCATTGGAGGGAAGGACAGAAATACTTCCAGCAGGGTTGAGGACTGAATGTGCAGCTGCGCAAAAGCCCTGAAGAGTACTCCTTTGAAGCACTGGAGATCATTTTCTTCACCCATGTTCAGAAATCCTCTCAAAATGGAGTAGGTATGAAGAATGAAGGGAAGAAAGAACATTTATGTAATGAGAAAACTCGAAGATAGTGTGGCTTGGTTAAACTAGAAAAGACAGAGAGGGCAGATATATCAGACAGGTGAAGTGACCGGGTGGAAGGGGCTAATGAAAAATATCTGAGCTAAAAAGTTAGAATATTACTTACATTTAGAGCACTTCTTTTTATTCTTTTTCTTTTTTTCTGAACACTGTATCTCAATAGATAAGAAATACTGTGAGCCAAAGATCAGTTGCTTTTGGGTGGAGCTTGGTACACTTATAATGTATAACACAGCACATACAATAGCATGGATTTATAACCCAAGAAATCCTTTCCTACCCTGGATTTAAACCTTTTTTTTTTTTTAATTATTATTGTTTTATTTTTTATGAGAAACCTTTGCTCCTCCTAATCACAAGTGACTACTCAACATCAGATGTTCCCTATGTCTTTGCAAAGGGAAAATGGTGGTGCAGGAAATACTAGAGGTGAGCCTCTAGAGGGGGAACATATGTCTGTGTGAGGGTGGATGCAGCTGAACACCCACAGCTCCCATTGCTTTCACTTCAGGCAGAGCAGATGGAAAGTCAGCACTCACAGGATCTGACTCTTCAGAGGGAAGCATGGCTTAAAGAAATGTGTTTTAAAAGCTACTACACGGGAGTCACAGAGTCTTTTTTCCTCTGAACAGAGGTCAAATGCAGTTCTCTTATGAAACAATGAGCTAGTCACTGTTGCAATTAGATGTTTAAAGCTGGAAATAAAGACAGCTAGTGCATCTGTGAAGGTATGACCTGTGCAAATCAGAGCATTGAACACTTTTAATATGCACTGTAGAAGTACACAGCAAACAAGGAACCCCCTTTGCTCATTTGTAATTGGAAGCCATGCTGGAGTCAATATAAAGACTTTAATACTACCGAACCCTTCCTGAAGATATTTGCTTATTGTTTGAGATAAACAAACAAACGTTAAACAAACAGTAGGCATTTGTGATAAATTTTAATGAATATATTTCTGGCATAAGTGATTCAGGCTCCTTCAATTTGGAGACAGCTCAGAAGATGCCGCTGATGTTGAATACAGTAATCTCAATTGTTGTAATGGTGGTTCCTGGGGAGAGTGGTCTATTCATAGCACTGCTGCATGGTCCTGCTCCTTGTTTTGCAGTGACATTTATTTATGTGATATAAATCCCAGTAGGCTCGATCCACCCACTTTCCATTTAAACCAACAGCAGCCTACTTGAAAACTATCAGTGTGAAATGCAACATTTAAGAACTCGTCTGTGTAGTGTCTTCAATACCTGTGAGGTTACTTCTCTCCTCTAAGCTGAAGTTCATACATGCCTATATCTGCAGGCAAATTCTTCCCAGCTGAAACTTCCTTCCCACACTGTTCTGATGAAGCTCTTCTTTGTTTGGGTGGACAACAGTGATACGAAGCTAATTAGTTTCATATAAAAGTACTTACAGCTAGTTATCCACGTCCAGAAACCTCCACCTGACAGCGCTTCACATTTTTCAATGAATTGATGAAAAAAGGTTTTTCGTTTTTATTAGAATGGGAACTCAAAGTAAAAGAAATATATGCATGTTGACATTATTAAGACAGTGGGGTTTGGACTGATAATGAGTGGCCCAAGGCCCATGCTAAGTCTAGACTATGGGAGGATGTTTCCTGGGGGAGTCAACCCAGATCTGAATGTGCCAGGCACCTTCACAACTGAAGTTTTTGCATCGATTTCTTAGGCCTTGGATCATGTATCAGTACCACTGGAAGTACTGGAAAAAGCAAAGATACAGCGGATCAAAACCCTTTGTATTTCTGATTTTGGAAGTGAGCAGTGTTAGTCATCTTCCAGACTTTGTAGCTCAGATGTGGAGACCCAATGAACTCTTGACCACAGATGAGTAGAGCCTGGTTTGATTCTGATCTCATTTGGAAAAAACTGTGGGATCTCCGAGTGAAGAGCATTACCCAAAGTTTGTGTGCTTCAAAAGATTAAGTATTTACAGTGAAATGGAAACTTGCAGCTCTAGGCTGGATGGAGTTTTGAGCAACCTGGTCTAGTGGGAAGGGTCCCTGCCTATAGCAGGGGGGTGGAACTAGAGGATCTTAAAGGCCCCTTCCAACCCAAACCATTCTGTGATTCTATGAGTCTGTGATTCTTGTTGATATGCTCATTGTCAATATGGTGTGCTTTCATGGATTTAAACTTAATGCTAGTCAATGTTTCTGGATTCCCCACAATTTACATTCAAATAAGTGACATGTAACTTGCAAAAACTACGCATGAATCAGCACCTTTCTCATTGCAAACAGCTTCTCAGTCTTGCTGGATAGAATATGCACATTTCCTGCCTGGTCCTGACCTGTTTTGTCTCACAGACAAGTATTTTCTGAACATATTTTCTGCGTTTGGTAGTCTGCTAGGCAAATTAATGAAAGAAACATTAAGGACAGTGAAATACAAAGAGACTGTCTCTGCTTCGAGAACTGAATGCTTGACAGCTATTGAAGAAATGTTGTTACGTATTTGATTTGTCCCAATACTCATTCCTGATTAAATATTGTTGGTTAATGTTGGATGTGTGGAAGAGTGGACTTTGGGGCTGTTTCTGCATGCACTTTTTAGGGCAATATAATTGTTGGAAGGCTATAGCTTGGTGTTTTAATTGAGAAACCAGTGTCCTTACTTTTGCAATACACTCTGACTGCTTTGAATTCTCAGGAGCTAAATTCACTGTGCTATCTCAGCCATTTACCATCTTCCCTGTGCCCACTGGAGTGAAGGCCAGCTTGATTCTTGTTGTCTTATTGAGTGCAATAGCATCTGCATTTGTCCTCACTCTTGTGCTCTGCTGGTTCAAGAAGAGCAAAAACAACAGTAAGTTGGAAATGTCCATTAAAATTTATACTTGCAGGCTCTCTTTTTCATTTAACAGATCTCCAGACTGGCTGCAGCAGGATTTAGAAGCAATAGTAATACAAACTATTTGTATATGTATAGCAGACTATTTAAGGCTGTATGTGACTTCTACACAAGTATAGCCTGATTGGTTTCCTATTTCTAACATCTTCTGGCTTTGGATAAAACTCAGAATGGGTTTGTCTAGTTACATAATCCCCCAGTCTGCTCTACTCATGACCCTTTCACTTATTTACTCTCTTTGTCTCATAAACTGTTGCATCTCCCCTTCCCTTCCCTTCCCTTCCCTTCCCTTCCCTTCCCTTCCCTTCCCTTCCCTTCCCTTCCNGTACCATAAACTTCTTGGTTACAATGTGCCCTGGTAGCATAAGAAAAAATGTATACTTCTCTGTAGGAAAAATACTTACGTAGGAAGAAGGTGAGAAACCTCGATTTGAAGAATAAACTAGGCTTCAAATGGATAGAACTAAGATGCAGGTGCTTCCTGGTGAGCTACTCAGTTCTCTGGGGGTGAAAGTCTTATTCTAGATCGTTAACCCAAAGGGAGCCCCAGAGTGTGCAGAAATTCTCATTCCCTTGTTGTAAAGTACGTACACCTTGAGTCAAAGCTGAAGGGTGAAGCTATGGACATGCCTGATGCTTACAATGTGAACAGGATGCAGAAGGTTAATGAGAAAACAGATTATGCCTTTGGTGACATAGAGAACAGTCAGGCTTCAGTTTTCAGACCATAATACCTGTAGGTTCAGCCAAAATGGAATAACTTCATTTATACTCACTATTGAGGATGCTCTACATGTTTACAAGCTCCCAAACTGTGCTTTTTCTGGGAATTTTGTGGGTAAGTTCCAACTGGATCAGCCTGGATAACAGCAGAGCAGTGCTTGATCCCTGATCCTTATCCTCTTTTTGTCCATCAGTGCAAGCACAGCCATGAGGACTGATGCACATGTATGATCCCACCCCCACGTCCCCCACTAATAGAAGTAAATCCTATGCTCAAGGCACTGATCCTCTTGAAATCATGGCCTTGTTATATGAGATCTTTTTGATTTCATTTAGATTTCCTTTTTTGGATGAGTTGAGTTTGGCTCTACAAGTATCTCCAGTCTAGCATGAGTAGTTCATATCAAGATGTACATGACGTACACTGGTTTGATGAACCTCAGCCTGCCAGGTGTAGCTGGATGCAGGACTGATATTAGTCACAAAAGAACAAATAATACCTTCCCCTCTTGTCCTTCCTTCACAGTGTGAGAATTCAAGAAGGCCTGAGCTGAAAGGGTGCAGAGTGTCTGTGCTGCTGGAAGAGAACCTCTGTTGCTCTTTCATTCTGATCAAAGAGGCAATAATTGAACCAATTAAACTGCAAATGAGATCTGACTTGTCTGCCAACTTTTATTTCAGTTCCATCCAGACAACTCTCGCTTTAGTTGTATTTTGGGATCTTTTTGACCCATAAATGATTATGGTGTCTTTCTGATGTCTCTGCTGGAAGAAAGCTGCTATATTAAAGCAATGTTCTCCATATCAGTTCATCACAGGTTGATTTGTGAGTATTGGGCGCTGTGCTATATTGAGCTTATAAGTATCAATTTCAGGTAAAATCAGAGGGATTCCAGGCTGAGCCAGGCTCCTGGCTGTTTGTTCTGGAGCTTCTCTGGCTCAAGACTGCAGAGGATGAAGGCCTTATGTTCCATGCAGTATATCAGCTGTTTTGACCTCTTTCGTGGAGGACGACCAGGAGTTTCCTCTAACTTGTTCTGCAGAGGTCAAAATATTCTCTTATGTGTATCAACATGGTAGGTCCCTCATGGTTCACAGTCCAAATAAGATTCACCTTGCAGTGATGTCAAGGCTTGGTGTTAAAGGCTCTTCCTTTCCTCCACAGCTGACACCCAGCTTTACTTTCACATGGTAGAAGATCTTTTCCTCTCTGCAGAAATACGGTTCCTCCAACACCTGAACCCCGCACTCCTTAGGTAGTTCTACTCCTGGTAGGTGACTCTATCACATCCAGGCACAGTGAAAGCGAATAACAGATCATTAGAAAAGTCTGAATTTATGCAAACAATATCCAGATAATATTGAATGTAAATGATATTCATATGCATAAATTATACACTGGAGCCTTCTTTGGGGGAAAAAGAAGACATATTGGAAACAGTTAAGGGCTTTGATTAATCCTTTAATTCATAATCCTAGCATTTATTGAAACTTTGTTTACAGAATAAGTAATGTCTTGCATGTTTAGACCTCTAATGGAGTAAGCAGGGGTAAATAACCTTTACAGTATGGTTGATCTCAGATTCCAGCACCACTGTGCATTAATTGAGTGAGTGGTGGAGCATGGGAAACAAGTGGGGAAAAAATGAAGAAAACGTGATGAGAATTCAGTGCAAACACAAAGTGAGCCCTGAATAAATAAGAAATTTGAACACTCGTATGTGTGGGAAAGAAATCATTGTGGTGATCGTGAAAGAAATATGTTAAAAAGTGGTTGAAGAGCATGGTTAGAAAGGAGGTTGTATCTTTTCTAAAAATAGCTGCTCTTAGACTAATAGCAAAAATACCTGGTTGAAATTGAATCCTGCTCCTCTGTGGCTGAGGCAGAAGCAGTCTTGTTTTGAAAACTTTACCATCTGGACAGGCAAAGGCAAAACAGACTTACAGGGAACACATGGTTAGCTGCACAGACATTGCCGAGCTGCCCCAGCACTGTAGAATCACAGAATTATTTGAGCTGAAGGGACCCTTAAAGGTCATCTGTTTTCTGCTCCCTGCAATGAGCTGGGTCACCTGTAGCTCCATCAGTGCTCAGAGCCCCGTCCAGGCTGACCTTGGGTGTCTCCAGGGACAGGGCATCCACTACTGCTCAGGCCAGTGCCTCACTGCCATAATTATTATTAACTTCTTCCTTATATCCAGTCTAAATCTACCCTCTTCTAGTTTGAAACCATTTACCATGTCCTGTCACAACTGACCCTGCTGAAGAGTCTGATCCCCTGCACTGGACAAAGTAGAGGAAGATACCAAGCATCTCATATCCCAAGCCAAAATCTTTGTTTTACAATAGTTTCAATGCCTGCTTGACATGGGGGGCATCTGCTGCTCTCCTGCCATCAGTGCTTTAGGTGATTTTGCCCAAGAACCTTAATGTTGATATTCTGGAGTTGTACTTAATCCTTTTCCTAAGACTGGGCCAACAGTGGTTTCCACCTTTGCATGATGAATGTTTATGGATAAGGTTGAATGCCCAAATACCCCTTGATATGATGGCAGTCTGAAAAATGTGGTGAGAGGTGGAATGGGGTAATGAAGTGGTGGAAGGAGACAGATGAGAAACCACAGTGTGACGTGTGGGTTATCCATGAGGGAACGGGGAGCCTTGATAGACCTGAGATTATGAAAGCCTTCTGGCCCAGCTGCAGGGGATTCAGATGAAAGGAGCTCCCTGTTTTAAGTTGTCATCATCCATCTTCTGGGAGGACATGTGAAAAGACAGGAGGATTTTGTCTCAATCTTAGCTTTTCGAAGCAAACTAATGGCATGCTGTGGTGAAGACTCTAATGTGGCCTGCATTGAGGCAAACGGCGAGGGATGGGATCTGCTAGAGAAGGACTGGTGAGGTATTGACCTCCAAGAATCATAGAATCATAGAATCATAGAATCACTCAGGTTGGAAAAGACCTTAAAGATCATCGAGTCCAACCACAACCTAACCATGCTACCCTAACTCTAACAACCCTCCACTAAATCATGTCCCTGAGCACCACATCCAAACGATTTTTAAACACATCCAGGGATGTGTGAAAGACCCAAACTCTTTCTTGACAGTCATGTTAAACATCAGTGAAATTGGGAAGGCTNTCCCCTTCCCCTTCCCCTTCCCCTTCCCCTTCTCCTTCCCTTTCCCTTTCTTCTTTCAAATTGTTCATGTAGACAGTGGCACTCAGAGAAAGCTCTGCAAAGATCATTAATTAGCATTATTATTCATAATTCGGGGCTATATAGTTTTTGTACCTGTAGCAGATGGCTGAGTGTGAGACACAATGAAAATTAGATTTCAATAATGCAGATAAAGATTTGGGAAACAAAAAAATGATACTACGTTTTCCTGATAAAGTATGACACAACAAAATATTGCCATGGTGATGTTAATACAAAGCCATGGTGCTGACCAGCCACATCTTCATTGTCAATGCTCAGAGGCAGTGGCACAGCCATGCTCATATCCCATACCATGTTACCTATATCACGTGTGTCAAAGTGGAAATGGGAGAGCTGCAGCTTCTCTG
Source organism: Pavo muticus (assembly GCA_016647715.1). Lineage (NCBI taxonomy): Eukaryota > Metazoa > Chordata > Aves > Galliformes > Phasianidae > Pavo > Pavo muticus. The sequence continues at coordinate 2,537,344 of JACDJE010000306.1, forward strand.
GACTCTTCCCCTAAGCAAATCCACACCTTTACTAATTTGCCTTAAGATTGCTGTTTTTCAGCACTGGTCTTAAAGCAAAGGTATCAGGCTTTCTCAATACAGACAGCATAAAGTTATTTGGGCAAGAGAACTGAAAATAAGAGCACGACTGCTACTGTTCAATGGCTTACTCTCTAAATAGTCATCTTAAAATTCTGGATATGTTGGAAGTTACCAGTAATTTGGCTTTCCAAGCGTGCTAACAGAGGTTGTGACCTAGCCAAATGTACCAGTAATGCACAGGGAAAGAGTCAGTACACCTCTCAGTTAATAAAGCATTTTAGACCTATTTCCCATTTGTTTCAAAACCTCCTCCCTAATTTCACCAACCTTTTTCTTCCAAGTAGCTTTGCAAATTCAAACCAAAGAGTTTTTCTTCTAAATTGCATTGTGAGCACCAGCTGCACCTAAAGTCTGAATTTCTAGTGTTATTGAATATTGTGACAACATGAGGAAAGACTTTACCTGAAGAAAACAGGTGGGATTCCAAATGGCAAAACACAAGATGATACGATCATAAAACAATTCTCTCTGCTTTTGGGCAGAAAGAACACTTGTGGATTATCTGCAAATTCACCAGCAATATTTTGTTGCTTGAAATAATAACTGCTGCTGAGCTGAGGGTGGATTGAGAGTGACGTGACTATGTGCTTTGTTCCAGAAACGATTACTAAGAGGGCTGATGTACCACAGGCCAGTACCAAGGCACCCCAAAAGCAAGCACAGCCTCATGCACCTCATGTCCAGCCCTGCTACGATCGAAGACAGAATGACAATGGTGTGCCTGTAGCAGGAGGTGAGACTGCAGTTTGAGAATAATTCAGGTTTCTAAGGAGTAGGACATAAAAAGGATTGGTTTAGGTCTCTTAACAAACTATAGGCTTGTGTTGGGTCAGCGGCTCTGTTCTTCTCAGAAGGTCTATCACTGTCACCTATTCTGTGTTCTCCGTGGTGTTAGTCTACTTGGTGTTTTATCACCTTCTCTCATAGAATCATAGCATGGCTTGGGTTGGAAGGGATCTTACAGATCACCCAGTTCCAACCCCCTGCCATAAGCACGGTTTCCACCACCTAGACCAGGCTGTTCCAGAGCCCCATCCAGCCATCAGGCACCCCAGATGGCTCTATGTCCACCATTTTGTATTCCCCTTAATTCCCTACGTCTCTGTCATAAACAGCCCTCTTCCACACACCTCCCCAAGACTTGTCTTTTCATCTTCTGCTGATCAAACAGAACTTCTTTTGAGGTCACTGAGAAGCAGACAGCCTCAGGGTGTGTAGTTGGCAGCATAAAGCGCTGGCTTCCCTCTCTGCAAGCATGAAATGTTCCTACAGTGGTTGTTTTGTGGTGGAGTTTTCTGGTCTCACCTGCCAACCGTGCACATCTGAGGGGGTCATGATGAACCACCCATTAACTCAGTGTGGGGAATTTCTTTTTCCCCCTCCTTCCCCAAGTGTGTGGATTACATAAGAGGCAGGAAGAAGCGAGCTGGAGTTTTATCTCCTTTTAATTAGCATCCATCACAAAAACAAAGGGAGAGGGAGAAGGAGAGAGGAAATTCTGCAGTTTATGTGTTTTGATATTTGCTGTGCTCCTCCAAAACACAGCATTCAGCTGTGTGCCTTAGGACACATAACTGCTATAAATTCATTTTTTATCTAATTTGTCTGAGATCTAAGCTTCCTGTGGAGGTCTGAGATCAAAGGATCTGATTCTGTCTGATGTTGGCTCTGACACATAATGCGTGCTGACTTAGTTCTGTCTATAAACTCGCAGTGGGAGGCTGCCATTCTCCCTTGGCACCTTTACATAGTGAACTTTCATTTTGGCTGGGGAGGCTGACAGGTACAACGTTGATTGGAGCCGTCATGTAAATAATTCATGGCAGCATTTTTTTTGTCAGAAAAAGGCAATCCAGCCACTTAAAGTCTTTTAGGAATAGTTGCAAGACAAAAAGATTCCCCGATATGTTCAAACCTAAACAAGGATAACAATATCTTAAGTGAATTTAATACATATGACTTGGAAATGTCTAATGTTTGATTTCCCCTTATTTAAAGTGATGTTGGTTTTGGAGAGAGAGGAAATCAAAGCTACAGTCGTTTTGTTTACTTTCTGCTCTACAGAAAGTTCCCCCCATAAGAGATCCCAGTTTTCTAATACAATGAAGTTTTCAGAATCTTAATCTGAATCACCACAGGAAGTCTTGCGAGGCAGGGTTTTCCTGTTTGATAGGTGCTTGTGCAGTGCGAAGACCAAAGGAGGTGCAGGTCCTGGTTGTTGTCTCAGAACAACTAGCTGAGGATGGGGATGAGGAAGAGAGCTGTAAGCATAGATATTCAGTACTTCAGGGGAGAAAGGATCAAGGTATTACGGTGTCTGACCTTGGCATAGTAACAAGTCCCTCCAGCTTCACATAACGATTTCAGTCTTGAATTAAATAACTTTTGATTGACTAATGTACGGCTAACAGGAGGGCACCTGGAGGTGGAGGAGCATATTGCTCCTTTCTGTAGTCTGTGCTGGTGGTTTGTCACCTTCATCACTGACAAGTTTTATCTTACACCAGTTTGCATTTTGGAGCTTAATTTTACAGTTTTAGGGCCTAACCTATGCCCACTGTTAGAAGTGGTCAAAATCAGGTTGGATGGGGCTTTGAGCAACCTGGTCTAGTGAGAGGTGTCCCTGCCCATGGCAGCTGGGGTGGATTAGGTGATCATCAGATTTCCATTCCCATGCAAACTATTACATGATTCCATTATTCCACAGTTCTGTCATAGATTATCCCATGTTGGATGAGACCCTAATAAAGATCATGGAGTCCAACTTCTGATTCTATGAGTCTATGATTCTACAGTTCTACAGTTCTGTGATTCTGTGATTCACTTCTTATATTGGCTATCCCTTTAGTATGATGTGGACTTTTTGTTTTGTTTTGTTTCTGTGTTTGTTTGCTTTCTCTCAGTGGAAATACTTGAGCACTAGATTCAAACGGTAGCCCTTTGAGTCCTGGCAATTTGAACTGATTCTTTTGAATGCTCCGATTTATTCAGATCTGGTTTTGATGTCTGGTTTGTATTGTTGCAAAAATAAAATGACTTCCCTAACGCTGTTCACTCCTCCTCTACCACCAAAAGATACCACAAATCCATTTTGTGTCTGGTGGAGACACTGAATATCTTCCATTTTAGCTTTACTGTCTGGTACTGCAACATATCCCAGCCTCTAGGGGTTATTTTCCATTGCTGTGTCCTATAAATCTCAAGGCAGTGTTTCAACCTCAAAACTGCTCATATCCAGAAAGCTTTTAGCCTCCTCCGATCATCCAGACTTCTTTAGTGAGTCCTATTTCCGCAGCTGAAAATGGCACCTTTGAAGATGAAGAGGGGAGGAATACATACCACAAATAACACGAAGCTTTGATATGGGATCAACAACTTGTTTGTTTGTAGAAAGAAGAAAGTTGAAGCTAGTGATGCGTGTAATTTGTACTCTAATGAGCCAGTAACCTCTTATTAAGACAATAGTGAGAAAGAAAACTGTTATGCACAGAAACGTGTGTGACTACAGAAAATTTACCAAGATCTTTCCAAAGGACTTCCAAAAGGCACAGCTGTGAAACTGAAAGCTAGAAGAACACAAGTTGAAAAAATAGCAGCACTCCTTACCTCCTTAGGCGAGTATGAACATGAAGAAATAGGGAAATTTTAGAGAGCAAATTAAGACAGGAAAATGATGACAGTCAATAGAGATTCAAAACTAGGAATTAATAGAAAAGGGAGAAGGCTTGAAAAAACCATAGGGCTAAAAACTGTGCTGCTAAGACTGAACTTCAGACCTGAAAAATAAGGAATGATAACTCAGCATTTTCTGGGACCACTTGCTGATGAATGGACAGCAAATGTCAGCACTGTCCACCAACACATGCAGTAGGTGCACCAGGGCTAGTTCTAGACTGGGAATGAGTAGGAAAGGTTTGGTTCTGGTCCAGTTTCATCATATTTTTGTGAGGAAGGAGGAGGATTGCAAGAATTTAAATGAAGCATCCAGGTGAAGCAGACTGCCAGTCTCTCGGTGTCAACTCAAAGCCATCTGCTGCACCTCTACAACTGATTCAGTCTCCGCAGTTTGATGACTGTTTGCATTATTAGGATGTGGATATTTTGTATTTCCACATGAAAAATGCATTTTGCTTTTCCTCCTTTTTTTTTTTTTCCACGTTGATTTGTAAATAGCATTGCAGGTTGCAGGCTCTGCCCTGCGTGGGATTTAAATGGTGAAATGAAAAGTTCTCCTTAGAATCATAGAATCATAGAATCACAAGGTTGGAAACGACCTGCAAGATCATCCAGTCCAACCGTCCTCCCATTACCATTGCTACCACAAGCACTAAACCACATCTCATAGCTCCTCATCCAGACAATCCTTATATTATAGCTTTATTCATAGAAATTGGATGGATTGTATAGATGTGTAGTATTACAGTTATTTTCAGTACTAGCAGTATAAAAAATAAGCAGTATAAAAATAGCTAATTAATGATTTGTATTCTATACTTTTTATTACTGATCCTTTATCATAACATTTGATAATCATTAGAAACTGTTGCAGGAGGTGTTTGTGTGTTGATAGGAACAAAGAGCTCTTTGGGTTGCTTTATGCTTATTTGTGGAAGCAGCATATGGTAATTGGGGTTTGAAAACTTATTTTTGTCAGAATGAAATTTGTGGCCAATTGAAATGATTGCTCCCCAAAAAGACTGCTATTTGTTTGCTTGTTTTTAATAACGTCTTTAACATGCAGTAAAGGAACGGGAGGATCAGGAATATGAAATTAGGGTTTAAGAATTATTGTGGAGCACAAACCTATTTTGCTTTTACAGAAGTGGAAGAAACTGAAGCAGTGAGACGTGAGATGGGACAAGGGAAGGAGCTGAGCCCACAGCCATGTGAAGTCATGCCAGTGAGAAAGGCGAATGCCCTACAGAGAAAGACAAGTAACAGAGATATCTTCTCTTCAGCCGGGAAAGGTGGCAATCACCAACAGCCTTGTGGAGGAACAACTCCTGGGGACTCTGTGGAGCTCCAACAGGCATCTGTCCCGGGGTGCTCTGCCCAGAAGGATGTCCCACAGCCTCCTGATGGTTGTAATGAGGAAAGAGGGGATTTGGATGCAATGTGCAGCCCTCAGGAGAAGGTCAGAGAGCAGATTGCTATGGGAGCAGCAGCAGAGGGATATCAGAAGTCATGTCAGGCAGTGGAGCAATGACCAAGCAAGCTTTGCCTTTCTTGCGGTCAATGTGAAGCTGTTTTGTTTTGTCTCTGTGGTTGGAGGAGTGCACATACTGGCACAGAAAGCTGGACTGTCATGTTGTGCATGTACAAATGAAGCTGGGAAATTGCTCCACAGCCAACTGGGGGACCATGGCCATGTCTAGGCTACTAATCATAGAGTCATAGAATCATTGAATCATAGAATCATAGAGTGGCTTGGGTTGAAAGGGACCTCAAAGCTTTCTTAGCTTCCAAAAAAAGTAGGTGCAGCCAAGAAACCTGTTGAGAATAGTCCTTGGCTTCTGATACTCCTGAAACTCAATCTTTAAGACTTGCTTGGAGGAGTGCTAGCTGGGTCAGGCCAAAGGCATTCAGGGATTACCAAGCAATTCAGCACTGCAGATGGGGGAGTTTCCAAACCCACAACCTCACGTTAATGTGCTCACACTGATGTAGTCTTAGTAGCTAGAGCAATATTGATTGGATTGTGTCCCCATACAGAATCACAGAATCACAGAATCACCAAGGTTGGAAAAGACCTACAAGATCATCCAGTCCAACCATCCACCCATCACCAATAGCTCTCACTACACCATGTCCCTCAACACAGCGTCCAAACGTTCCTTGAACACCTCCAGGGTCGGTGACTCCACCACCCCCCTGGGCAGCCCATTCCAGTGCCTGACCACTCTTTCAGAGCAGCAGTATTTCCTAACATCCAGCCTGAATCTCCCCTGGCGCAGCTTGAAGCCATTCCCTCTAGTCCTATCACCAGTTACACGAGAGAAGAGGCTGACCCCCAGCTCACTACAACCTCCCTTCAGGTAGTTATAGAGAGCAATAAGGTCTCCCCTGAGCCTCCTCTTCTCCAGACTGAAGATACATACACATATATAAGAATTTCTTCTGATCTTCTCTCTCAAGGAACTTCAGTATGCACATAAATCTTCTTTTTCTAAGGAAAAACAAATAAACAACTGTTCAATTTCACTGTGACTTAAGCAAGTGCTTCCATGCTTGCCTAGTTAAATCTGTGCTTAAGAATATTTCTTTTGTTTGATTTGTTTTTGAAATTAAAGTGTTCTGCGTTTTGTGCCAACTCTCCACCACGCCATTATTTTCTAACACCTTTAAATCACTGACTTGTTATGAACAGAACTGTTCATGAGTGATAATAATAATACTGATGTGCTTCAGCTGCTCAGAGAATTCCTCTGTGCTTTGGTTTACTGAGCTGGAAGATGAGGAACTTTATTATAATCTCTCAGTACCATAAACTTCTTGGTTACAATGTGCCCTGGTAGCATAAGAAAAAATGTATACTTCTCTGTAGGAAAAATACTTACGTAGGAAGAAGGTGAGAAACCTCGATTTGAAGAATAAACTAGGCTTCAAATGGATAGAACTAAGATGCAGGTGCTTCCTGGTGAGCTACTCAGTTCTCTGGGGGTGAAAGTCTTATTCTAGATCGTTAACCCAAAGGGAGCCCCAGAGTGTGCAGAAATTCTCATTCCCTTGTTGTAAAGTACGTACACCTTGAGTCAAAGCTGAAGGGTGAAGCTATGGACATGCCTGATGCTTACAATGTGAACAGGATGCAGAAGGTTAATGAGAAAACAGATTATGCCTTTGGTGACATAGAGAACAGTCAGGCTTCAGTTTTCAGACCATAATACCTGTAGGTTCAGCCAAAATGGAATAACTTCATTTATACTCACTATTGAGGATGCTCTACATGTTTACAAGCTCCCAAACTGTGCTTTTTCTGGGAATTTTGTGGGTAAGTTCCAACTGGATCAGCCTGGATAACAGCAGAGCAGTGCTTGATCCCTGATCCTTATCCTCTTTTTGTCCATCAGTGCAAGCACAGCCATGAGGACTGATGCACATGTATGATCCCACCCCCACGTCCCCCACTAATAGAAGTAAATCCTATGCTCAAGGCACTGATCCTCTTGAAATCATGGCCTTGTTATATGAGATCTTTTTGATTTCATTTAGATTTCCTTTTTTGGATGAGTTGAGTTTGGCTCTACAAGTATCTCCAGTCTAGCATGAGTAGTTCATATCAAGATGTACATGACGTACACTGGTTTGATGAACCTCAGCCTGCCAGGTGTAGCTGGATGCAGGACTGATATTAGTCACAAAAGAACAAATAATACCTTCCCCTCTTGTCCTTCCTTCACAGTGTGAGAATTCAAGAAGGCCTGAGCTGAAAGGGTGCAGAGTGTCTGTGCTGCTGGAAGAGAACCTCTGTTGCTCTTTCATTCTGATCAAAGAGGCAATAATTGAACCAATTAAACTGCAAATGAGATCTGACTTGTCTGCCAACTTTTATTTCAGTTCCATCCAGACAACTCTCGCTTTAGTTGTATTTTGGGATCTTTTTGACCCATAAATGATTATGGTGTCTTTCTGATGTCTCTGCTGGAAGAAAGCTGCTATATTAAAGCAATGTTCTCCATATCAGTTCATCACAGGTTGATTTGTGAGTATTGGGCGCTGTGCTATATTGAGCTTATAAGTATCAATTTCAGGTAAAATCAGAGGGATTCCAGGCTGAGCCAGGCTCCTGGCTGTTTGTTCTGGAGCTTCTCTGGCTCAAGACTGCAGAGGATGAAGGCCTTATGTTCCATGCAGTATATCAGCTGTTTTGACCTCTTTCGTGGAGGACGACCAGGAGTTTCCTCTAACTTGTTCTGCAGAGGTCAAAATATTCTCTTATGTGTATCAACATGGTAGGTCCCTCATGGTTCACAGTCCAAATAAGATTCACCTTGCAGTGATGTCAAGGCTTGGTGTTAAAGGCTCTTCCTTTCCTCCACAGCTGACACCCAGCTTTACTTTCACATGGTAGAAGATCTTTTCCTCTCTGCAGAAATACGGTTCCTCCAACACCTGAACCCCGCACTCCTTAGGTAGTTCTACTCCTGGTAGGTGACTCTATCACATCCAGGCACAGTGAAAGCGAATAACAGATCATTAGAAAAGTCTGAATTTATGCAAACAATATCCAGATAATATTGAATGTAAATGATATTCATATGCATAAATTATACACTGGAGCCTTCTTTGGGGGAAAAAGAAGACATATTGGAAACAGTTAAGGGCTTTGATTAATCCTTTAATTCATAATCCTAGCATTTATTGAAACTTTGTTTACAGAATAAGTAATGTCTTGCATGTTTAGACCTCTAATGGAGTAAGCAGGGGTAAATAACCTTTACAGTATGGTTGATCTCAGTTTCCTGCACCACTGTGCATTAATTGAGTGAGTGGTGGAGCATGGGAAACAAGTGGGGAAAAAATGAAGAAAACGTGATGAGAATTCAGTGCAAACACAAAGTGAGCCCTGAATAAATAAGAAATTTGAACACTCGTATGTGTGGGAAAGAAATCATTGTGGTGATCGTGAAAGAAATATGTTAAACAGTGGTTGAAGAGCATGGTTAGAAAGGAGGTTGTATCTTTTCTAAAAATAGCTGCTCTTAGACTAATAGCAAAAATACCTGGTTGAAATTGAATCCTGCTCCTCTGTGGCTGAGGCAGAAGCAGTCTTGTTTTGAAAACTTTACCATCTGGACAGGCAAAGGCAAAACAGACTTACAGGGAACACATGGTTAGCTGCACAGACATTGCCGAGCTGCCCCAGCACTGTAGAATCACAGAATTATTTGAGCTGAAGGGACCCTTAAAGGTCATCTGTTTTCTGCTCCCTGCAATGAGCTGGGTCACCTGTAGCTCCATCAGTGCTCAGAGCCCCGTCCAGGCTGACCTTGGGTGTCTCCAGGGACAGGGCATCCACTACTGCTCAGGCCAGTGCCTCACTGCCATAATTATTATTAACTTCTTCCTTATATCCAGTCTAAATCTACCCTCTTCTAGTTTGAAACCATTTCCCATGTCCTGTCACAACTGACCCTGCTGAAGAGTCTGATCCCCTGCACTGGACAAAGTAGAGGAAGATACCAAGCATCTCATATCCCAAGCCAAAATCTTTGTTTTACAATAGTTTCAATGCCTGCTTGACATGGGGGGCATCTGCTGCTCTCCTGCCATCAGTGCTTTCGGTGATTTTGCCCAAGACCCTTAATGTTGATATTCTGGAGTTGTACTTAATCCTTTTCCTAAGACTGGGCCAACAGTGGTTTCCACCTTTGCATGATGGTTGTTTATGGATAAGGTTGAATGCCCAAATACCCCTTGATATGATGGCAGTCTGAAAAATGTGGTGAGAGGTGGAATGGGGTAATGAAGTGGTGGAAGGAGACAGATGAGAAACCACAGTGTGACGTGTGGGTTATCCATGAGGGAACGGGGAGCCTTGATAGACCTGAGATTATGAAAGCCTTCTGGCCCAGCTGCAGGGGATTCAGATGAAAGGAGCTCCCTGTTTTAAGTTGTCATCATCCATCTTCTGGGAGGACATGTGAAAAGACAGGAGGATTTTGTCTCAATCTTAGCTTTTCGAAGCAAACTAATGGCATGCTGTGGTGAAGACTCTAATGTGGCCTGCATTGAGGCAAACGGCGAGGGATGGGATCTGCTAGAGAAGGACTGGTGAGGTATTGACCTCCAAGAATCATAGAATCATAGAATCATAGAATCACTCAGGTTGGAAAAGACCTTAAAGATCATCGAGTCCAACCACAACCTAACCATGCTACCCTAACTCTAACAACCCTCCACTAAATCATGTCCCTGAGCACCACATCCAAACGATTTTTAAACACATCCAGGGATGTGTGAAAGACCCAAACTCTTTCTTGACAGTCATGTTAAACATCAGTGAAATTGGGAAGCCTTGGCTCTGCTGCAGCTAATAGCAAATATTTCATTGAATTTGCTGGGTTTTGGGTTTCCACCCGCTCTGCTTGACACCTTTTTCTGTAATCCCATCATGTCCAGTGCCACTCAGACTGTATTGTTACACATAAGAGTGCAGCTGAAAAGGTGCCTTATTTTTAACCTACCTCTCCAGGCTTTCCTGAATTCCTAGACAATGCTATGGTCAAAATTATTCTTCCTTTTTTTTTTTTTTTTTCCTTTTTCCCTTTTATGGAAGTGGTATTTTTTCCTCTTATGTCTGAAGCAGAGGAGTGCATTACAGACAAATTTGCCTAAGGCTTTGGGCCAGAGTTGATGAGACTTCACGAAGATACAGGAACAGGCACATGGATAGAAAAGAGAAAGTCTGTGAAAAATTAAAATGACAAGGCTGGTTAGGGAGCGGAGATAACTGGTGATGTAGTGAAATTAATTACAGTCTGGGTTGAAGGAATTGTGTGCCTAAGACAAAATTAAAAAAAAAAGAGAGAGAGAAACCAAATAACAGCAATGGGATTATAAACCCTTTCATCATCTCGGTATGGTATAACTCTCTACTTATTATGGCAGTTATTCCTATAACATGAGAGGTAACAATGGCAAGGAAAGGAGGTGAATCTCCCCTCAGAAAGTGCTGATTCTGCAGCAAAAAGCCTTATTGAGAGTGGAATTACACAAACAAAATATCCTCCAGTGGACTGGGAACGGTAAAAGAAAACATTTGCTTTATCAGCAGTGCTGTGTGATGCAACACTCCAAGGCTAATCATAGAATCATAGAATATTTTGAGTTGGAAGGGACCTATATAATGGTAGGCACGTGCCAAGAGTTGAATCGATCCCAGCTTTGTGCAGAAGAGCCCAACCAAATGGTGGGAAAAGTTGAGAGACCATTTATTATGAAGACAAAACAGTAAAAAGATGGTGGAAAGACCCAGATAGACTGCAGGATCATTCCAGTATTTCTAATTCACTGTCAAAGTGTCCTGGCATGGTGAGTTCTCTGGTATGTAAAAAGGAGTGAAATAAAGCATTTAGTAATGGAGGTTGAAATGTCTTTTGGAGGAGGGATGATTAGAGGGGTGTTTACCCTCTACTTTTGTTTTCTTTATCTTTTTTTTTCATATTATTTTATTTTACACTGTGACCAACAAAAAGTAGAAAAGGAAAGAAAAATTGAAAACACAACACAGCAAAATTGGTGATACATATAAATGCATACATACACACATTATATGTATATGCATACTATACATAAATATACATATAAATATGCCCCTGTATATATGTATTTATATATAATTACTGAATTTATCCTTAACTTTATGCTCAAGGTGAAAAATTTGGCAAACAGAAGTCATAACAAAATGGAGGATGGTGTGAAAATATGTCTGATCTTTTATCCTCTCTCTTCACTTTCACTGAGGTAAATAGTTTTATCCTAATATGCTCCTATTGCATCCTGTCAGGTTTGTCTTAGATGTTTCAATTCAAAGCTCTTTCTCTCACATTATAAGATAAATGAGAAATATTTGGTATTGCTGATGAGCTTGGCTCCATTTGCAGTAATGAACAAAGAGTATAAACTTCATAAACCTTTAAATAGTTTCCATGTTGGATCAGACCAGACACTCATGCTGAGGGCTGCTGGTGTTGGATACTTGGGGAAAAACATGACCAAAAAGGAAATATCATGTGAACATTCCTTGGGTTTGACCTTGAGCAAGAATAGAATTCTGGGACTGGTGGTTGCCCCAAGTGGCATTTTGGACGGACCCATTTTCCCTGAATGTTTTATGAAAGTATAGCATTGAATTATTTATATACTATGAGTAAAAAAGAAATTATTTTGGCTATTATTTTAAAAGTACTGCTGTGTATTTCCCAAGTTTTGTTGCGTGAATAATGGGGAGCAATGATCATCCATCTTGCTTTTCTAGATGTCCAGTCTATTCCTTCAAGTCAGAGTCCCATGGGATGGAGGGAACAGATAAAGGGCTCCCCACAGGAGTAGAAAAGGAGAATATATACTCAGTCCTCCTGAAGAAGAGCTCTTTGCCTCTGGATTTATGCAGTGAATCCCTATGCACACAGGGTCATTGGTCAGAGAAACGAGCTGGATGTGAGCTGAGCGCAGAGCATGCGCCGAAATGCTCTGCTGGGGTGGGTGTGGGTTACCTCATTCATTTCCCTGTAGGTCACTTGTCCATCCCCAGGGATGGGTTAGGTGTGGTTGAATTAATTTGTACCTTCACTCCTGCTGCACCTCTGCCTTGCAGAGTACATTAAAGATGAAGCCAGTGCCCAAGACATGCCAAGTCTCGCAGCCATCAAAGGGAGCACTGCTAAAAATAACCCACCCTTCCTCTCCCCCCACTCCCTCGACTGTCTCTCCGTGTCTAGGTGCTAACAAAAGTTATTTGTCGTATTCCCTTCATTCGGTGAGTGACAGGAGACTGGTGTCAAGTGAGAAAATGAAATGTAAATTTTATTAAACACCTTCTCATCTCTGTGTATCAATCCAGATTCCAGCCTAACACAGCAAATCAAATCCTGTCTTCGCCAGGCCTGAGGGCACGCAGAGAATCATTTCTCCTTAATACCATTCCCTCCTAGTAAAATATTTTTCTGTTTAGTAAATGAAAATTTAAAATGCAAACCCTATTTTAATCCCTGAGAAAAGATGTGCGTTGCAGGGAGAAAGATGCTGTATTTCATTCTGTTACGCCTCGTGCTTTCTTCTTGTTTTCAGACCCAGCAATGGTGATGAGCTGAAGCATAAATTGTGACTCCGATTTCAGTCTTGCCCATCGGGAATCTTTATCTTCGTGTCCACCACTGGGCTTAGTAGCACGTCCAAAGATGATACGGCATCCACTTGTTTAATCTAAAATTGTATGGTAGATTATACGATGAACTGAAGACTGAGTCACTATTCCCAGATGAACAGGATCAGAAGTTGTTCGCTGTGGGTCCTAATGCCTCTGTTTCTCTAATAGTGAGAGTCGTGGTTTATGGTATGAGGTTACATTTTCACTGAGGGAAGCTTTTAATTCGAGTCTTCTTTTTGATGACCAAAATCGAGGTTGATTTATGTTCTTTGGTAGTCTCCAACTGATTGTAAATATATTTTTGCAGTTGGTGACAGTATGGAAACATCTATATTTAATCAAGATGTGTAGAGGTAGAATTAGGATGGAGAGAATATATATGTGAGATAAAGCCTGGACACGACTCATTCTCCTCCTCTCCCTTTACCTTCAGGAGGTGACACTGCATAATAGTTTTATCAAAGTCAGTGGTTAACTGGTGCTTTGTCTGCATGTGTGGTGGTGGAAGCACTGGATCTCTCTCTCTGAGGCACTTGGTGAAGGAGCAAAGCCAAGACCTAATTTTCATATGAACTCCATGCTGTTAATTATTACTAGTTACGTGTCTATTCTAATCTTGTTCTTCCTCACGTATAGTTAATAGAGACAGATATGCTCTCCAGAGGGTACTTCACTTCACTTCCCATACGCAGCCATCGCAGGATGGGCTGAATCACCCTCTGGAAGTGGTTGTCTCTCTGTGGGGGTTACATGAATAGCTGAGATGAGATGCTGGCTTCTCATCTTGTCAAGCAAGCATTTCAGCTGAATCTGGTTGTGGTCTTCCTAGAGAATCATAGAATCATAGAATGGCCTGGGTTGAAAAGGACCACACTGATCATCTGGTTTCAACCCCCCCTGCTGTGTGCAGGGTTGCCAACCACCAGACCAGGCTGCCCAGAGCCACATCCAGCCTGGCAAAGCCACATCCAGCCTGGCATCCCTAGAGCACGTAGGCTCCTCACTGAGCAGCTCCTGACACATTGTAAGATCAATTTTTGATGGGAAAAAGGGCTGTGGAGTGTACAAATACAGTACGAGTATGTGTTAACTATGAGGTCAGTCAATGTTCTCAGTTTGCAGGTCCAAGAGTTGCCCACAGCACGTGTGTTCAAGGAGGCTAAAAGTCTAAGCAGTGGAGAAAATTGCAATAATCCTAAAGAAAATGTATTTGTAATTAAAGGAAAATTATCTTGTTATATTCTTTTTTAAATTCAAGGTTTTCCTTCAAAGGGAAGTAGTAGGCTCCCACCAGTCCTAATCACTGTTTTTCCAACCCGTATTGAAGGAGAAGCTGTGCTCTGGTCTGTGTATCAGGGTCAGAATGCATGAAGCGGGGAAGAGTTAAGTAAGACACCAAAGCTTGCAGCAGGAACAAGTGGGGAAAAAAAAAAAATCATTAAAAGCACCCATTTCCCTTGGCTATCTGTCCTCAGACAAATTCTCTACACCATTTTTGTTATCTAAGCCTGTTTTGGAGAGGAAAACTGACCTCAGCTCAAGTCTGCATCCTGCCACCAATTCCCCTCTGCAACCTTAGGCCACTCATTTAAAGTCTCTGCCCCTCAGCTCCTCATGAGCAAAATGAGAATGCTAATACAGCTTCTCCATACCACAGTCCACTCTGCCCATTCGGGCTGCAGGGTCCTCTGCACCAATGCTGTTGCTCAATAATTATTTTCCAAGCGTGGTTGAATCCTGGCATCCCAATTGCCACTGGAACCATCCTTGAAACAAAATAGTAAGAATAGTGATTTTACTCATGATAGAAATACGGAAATAGAAATAATAAGTATACCTAAACTGGTTTTACTTGCAAGGTGCTGAGGGTTAAAGGAGGAAAAAGTGCAGTCTGTGCAGCAGAGCTGTCATGTCACACAAATTGTCAGCTTCCCTAATATCACCAATCCCTCCTCCGCCTCACCAACTTAAATTCTCCCGTGCCTCAAGGTAGGTGGCTGTTGGGACTCAGTGCTCCAGATACATCCACACCGGAGATCAGTCATTTCACACTGCCAGTGGGCTTCTTTACTATTCTAATACAGAACCGATTGCACACTATGACTAATAATGTTGGCGGTATGAAAGAATTATTTATATAGAGACTGAGAAAGGCCTCCTTGGATTTCTAGACAGGACAGTCTTGATTTGGAGAGAGCAAAGCATAAAATAACTTCGGGGCCATTTCAGACTGCAGTCGGCTCCAGGAGAAGAATTGACAATTGGCGTTTGAATTTGGAGCTGCAGGTGTATAGAATGCAGCAAACCCTCTTCCTTCATAGAGAGAAATCCCCCATCCTCAGAAAGAGAGGTACAACCAGTGAATGCCTGTCAACATATGCGTGTGGAAAATAGATTCTGCCAAATTACACTGATGGGGTTTTTTTTCTGCTGAGGTTCCGTGCTCACTTAATACAGATAAGACTACTGAAACAATGGGAAACTGTGGGACATCTGACTTACTGCACGATGATGTTTTACATTGCAAACCTAGAAGAAAAGTGGATGGTGGATGAAAAATAGGCTGGCAGGCTCAAAATATGTTTACAGAATCATAGAGCCATAGAACCATTAAGGCTGAAAAAAAACACACTGAGATAATCCTAGTCCAACCCCAACCCAACCCCACCATGCCCACTGACCACATCCCTCAGTGCCACATCTTGAACTCCTCCAGGGACGGTGACTCCACCATCTCCCTGGGCAGCCTGTCCCAGAAGTCACTGCTGAGCTGCTCTGTCTCTAGTCTGGTCACAAAGGGATCAGTTTTTGTCCAGGTGATATTTTAGTGATGTTTCACCTATAAACCCAAAAGTAATCTAAAAGCTGGTAATCAGCCAAATGGCTAATGAGACAGAGGTTCAGGGAATGACAAAAAAACAAAAAAAAACACAAGAGGACATTAAAAAAGTGATTTTAATCCACTGATACTGTTTCTATTATGATATGTAATACACCAAGTTCTTCCAACCCAAGCCATTCTATTATTCTATGATTGATTCTATGAATCTAAAAAATGGTAAATAATGGATGTAACAACAGCCAGCTGTGTCTCTTTTGGTCTGATTTCAGAGACCATCCAAGCCCGTCGTTCATTCTCTGGATGTCCAGGTTTAGATGAACTTTAAAGGATAAATGTGGTTAATTTTCAGTTTATGTTTGTGTTGAAAATCAAGGATTTTTGGCTACAAAGCTCCCTTCCAAAGCCATTTCATCATAGAACCATAGAATGGTTTGAGTTGGAAGGGACCTTAAAGGCCATCTGTCCCACTCCCTGCACTGAACAGGGACATCCACAGCTCCATCAGTGCTCAGAGCCCATCCAGCCTGACCTTGGCTGTCTGCAGAGATGGGAAGATGTGCTTAGTTTAGTTCCTTGTCAGGTCTATGGAGTACCAACAGTGGTGGACCTACATACTGTGAGGCAAAAGACAGTTAATTAAATCTACACATGCAACTTTGATTAGCTTACACTTTTGTTAAGTTTATAAGTACTACGTATTCTGCATTGAGCATTCGCAATGAGATGACTGGAAAACCTGAGCTCAGATATATGCTCACTTTTCAGATGATCTCTGACCCTTCTGTGACTTAGTAGATGGATCAAAAATTGAGGAGAGAAGGAATCCAATGGCTTAATGCAAGTGAGTCTTTCCGATCTATACATCATATATGATGCATATAAGTCTCATTAACATTGCTTAATAAAAGATGTGTATTACACCAATTATTACAGATTAGAGTCATATTCTTGAATTACACTTGCTGCAGAGGCTATGTTAATGCTACTATGATCTTAACCACCATGGAAGTTTCAGAGAGAACAGGAAACTAAGACTATCCTTCAAAAGCACTGCACATTCACTCCCCACGCCTCTGAGGATCAGTGAGGCAAATATCCTTCATCTTCAGGTTTATTTATTGGTTTATAATATTCCTGGGTTGCATAATAGAGAGATGTCTACCAATGCTCTAGAGAAGGCACTGTTTCTCATGAATTTTATACACATAATTTCCTTTGGGAAGTGCTAAGTACGATACCTTCTGAAGGACTCCGTGGAAAATTCATGTAAATAAGGCAAAATGGATTCACGGCTCCAGCCTGCAGTCATCTAGTGAACACCATTTTGAGAAATGAAAGCTCTGAGGGCTCAAAATGTGGACATTTTCTTTACACACAATAGGCCGTGGTACATTACAAAGGCTTGCTGTTTCCCATATGTAAGATGACAGATCAAGGTATTCACAACGATCATTTTGCCTTTATGTCACCACGTAGAAGAAATCCTTTGCACCTCGCAGTGCTTCAGTTCATACCAACATGACCCTCTACCCACGAAGACCTTCTAATGCCACCATCATGCTAAGGATTGCATTCTGCATGCCTCCCTGTGCTTATTCTTCAGGTCAGGGCTTTGTGCCATTTGTTGTATAATTACACTGACTCTTCCAGTGATGCTCCTTCAACTTGAGTCTCCGGATATAAATAACATTTTGCACCATGGCTTTGAGTGAGTAGTGCAAGTGGAGATGAAGGGCATCAGTTTGCTTATAAGCACACAAAAAGAGGGCAGAAAAAATAAAATAACCATCATGGCTCCCAGAGAGTTAACCATAGGTTAAGTCTTTCTGCCTGTCATCCACATTACTTACATCTTCCAGTAGAAAAAGCTTTGCGATGCTGTGTGGATTTCATTTCTAATTTTCCTCTGATATCCAGTATTATTTGTACATATACACACTTGCTTTATTTAATTTTCTTTGAAAATCATATGTCTCAAGCTGTCAGTGCTCTTCTATATACCAAAAATGTTTGGAGAACATTGACTAAAGTTGTCTTTTTTCCAACAGTTCACGGACAAATGATTTCTCCCCATGTTAAACAGTTTTTCATCCAATCAGAAATTTATCGTTTCAGTTCTTCCCAAAACAAGCAAACAATTTGGAATATGAAACGTTTCTTCATATCTGGCCTTTTCTTTTTACGTAAGGCACTTGATTGGTATGAAGGGCATTGTGGCAGAATATTACTATTGCTGAGAAAAGAAGTAGGACTGACCCAGGCTGGATGGGGCATTGAGCAACCCGGTCTAGTGGGAGGTGTCCCCTATAGCAGGGGGCTGGAACTAGATGGTCTTAGAGAGCGTTTCCAACCCAAGCCATTCTATGATTCTATAACCCTTCAGGGACCTACTCTGTACGTATAGTGTTACAACTCAGGGAATGACTCAGGAAGGAAATCTGGCAAATAGAGCTAGGAGGTGGGCAGGGGAAACCAGGGACTATATATTGCTTGGGACATGTGCTCTTGGTTTGAAAGGTGGGGACGGTTTTTATGAAAGGAAATGGAAGCTGTGGTTATTGGTAGGAATCTTCCCAGTAATATCCATGTTCTCAGTGCAGGTGTGATTATCTTCAGTGCTTTGTCTGATGAAGTATGAAGCTTGTAGGTCTGCTGGCTGAATGCACGGAAGCGACTTGTCTGTCTTTGTTAAACTTCCCGTCTTCAGACACACATCCATCAAGAGAAACGCCTGAAAATTTGGACTGTTGTCAGGTAGAATGTCTCAAATAATTGCTTATTTTATCCCATCTCCTGTAAATGTAAATAAATAAGTACGTAAGTATGAAAGTAAATAAGGGCTGAATGGTATTGATTCAAATGCTACCAGGGGACAGTGTGACCTGTACAAAATATATGTCTGTCAAATGAGAATTGCTCTCAGTAGGAATCTTATCTCTAGTTTTTGCTCAAGATTCCTCTATTTTAAAAACAATAAAAACAATGAAGAGCCTTGAGCTTTGATGACAGAACAATATTTCCATATCTTCTGTAAAAAAAAAATAATCTAAAAAGGAACAGTGAAGAAGAACACCTATCTCGTTCTGATTTCAGGAAGTAGTTCAGAAAGCACGTGAGATTCATAGCTGAGGGTTCCTATAGAATTTTACAGTTATTTCATATTGTCTTGTGGACAAATAGATGCAGTTGATACATTTTCAACAATTATTTTAGATGGGAAGAACCTGAGAATTTTTTGTTTGGCATTGTATAAAGCCCCTCTATTTCATTTATATGTGGGCAAGGTGAATCAAACCTTGATATTTTGACTCTGATAAGACCTCAAAATCTTCATTCTAACAGACAAGAGAGATGGAATCCATTGGACAAAACATCGTCTCACAGCTTAAAATCCTCCTGCCAAGATGCTGCCTGGAGACCAACAAAATGGAGAAAAGTAAAATGGGATAATAAAGAAATTCATATTCAGGACAAAGAAGGGAATCCTCAGAGGCAGTAGGAGGCACAGAGGAACTCTTCTGATTTACACTAGCTGAGCATCTGATGCCAAATATCATTAATGAAGTCACCAAGCCAAATAATGCACCCATCCTATTCCCTTATAATCATTCCAATGCCCCTTACAGCTGTTTCCAACTGTGTCTCTGATCTCCTTGCTAAGACATTTAAATCTCCTGTTTCATTTGCATGGTTATCCAGTGAAATAGCTCCTAGTGTTTCTTTTCTTGTTTGCAAAACTGAAGAGAAGGGGGAGGCAAGAGGTAGGGGGAAGATGTAGGGATGGGAGGATTTATCTACATTGCAGGGAAATTATTCAAATCTGACAACTTACTTTTGTTCCACAAGAGACTTGCTTGGAGGCTTGGACTCTCACGGGGGCAGATAGCCTTTTTTTATAAAGCCTTACCATAATTAGTATTTCATTTCATTTTGTTTGTCATCCCAACATTGAGCTACAGGATGGAGCTGGCTGCACGGGAAGGCCAATGGCTTTGTTCTGCTGGCAGTGGCTTTTTTGAGCCAGGAATAAGTTCTCAGGTCAGCTGATCAAGAGTTCTGCAGGAAAACTGCCTAAAGGACAGTTCAATTACAGAACTGGAAAAGAGGTCTTGTGGTATGGACATAGGAATAATTTGTCTGGGCCACATCAAAGCCCATTCAGCCCATATAGTGGCCAGAGGGACAAGGCAGTAACGGAAGAATCAGAAGAGTAAACTGATATTTCCCTGGCATGTTTTCCACTCTCCTGTGACCTGTATCACAGAGGAAGCAGATTTCTGCCTAGTGCTCCCTGATGACTTCTTGCAAATTTTTTGTCTGACTACTTTTTTAACCCATGTAAGTTTTAGCGTCAACTTGCAGTCATATGGCAACGAATTCAAGTTTACTGATGTAAAGGAAGGGGGAAGTTCTTCACAGAGAGAGTGGTGAGGTGCTGGAACAGGCTGACCAGAGAGGTTGGGGATGCCCCGTCCCTGGAGGTGTTCAAGGACAGGTTGGATGGGGCCCTGGGCAACCTGGTATAGTATAAAATGTGGAGGTTGGCGGCCCTGCATGCAGCAGGGGGGTTGAAGCTTGATGATCTGTGAATCTATGATACAATTCTATGAGGTATTCTATGAAGAAATATCATTTTTTGTTATTGCAAACCTGATGTTTGAGCTCTTCATTTTATACCTCACTGTCCTTTTACTGGAAGCAGAGAATGGTCATTCCTTCGTGTCTGCCTTCTTCCCTCTTTGCACTCTGCCCATACCCTTCCAGTCTGAGTTGCTCTACTCAGTTTATAGTTATGCATTGAAGAAAAGGTGACCCTACACTACCAGTAGGACTGAAAAGCCAGATTTTTAGTGGCGGTTCTGTGCCTGTAAGGAATGTATATATAATTTTTAACATCAAGCCCTAGGTGCTGGTTGGTATACTGTCCTCTATTTTTACCTTTTCCACATTTCTTCACATATTTTCCACCCCACCTTTTCTCTCTATTTTTATTACTTGGCCTTCTCCTTCTTCCACAACTCCCAGTACGCTTTGGTCCTGCAAAAATTATCTAGCTTAGCCATCTTCTCTCCTCCTATGGTACCCATTAAATTACCACTCAAATCAGTCTCCAGTGCTCTCCACAAAGTGATGGCTGCATCCAGCAATGTCAAATAACACAAAATTAAAGAAAAGAAAGCAAAACAAAACATAAGATATAGAAAAAAATTATTTGCAAAGTTATTTGCAAGTGTCACCCACATATGCTTTATTTGTTGTCACAACATTGTCCAAATTCATGCGTTTCTACTGGTTCTGACTTACTTTAATCAATGCTGAAATCCCACTTTTTCGAGGCAAATGTTTCTCATAAAGCATAGATTTCTGTAAGCAATAAGAATACTAGTCCATGTGGTTCCTGAATCCCTTATTCAGATATATCATATAATGCTTGTGATGTGATTATGGCCACGTTGGGTTGGGAAGAATCTGCTATCAGCATCCTTAGCAGGCTTTATATCCTGCAGCATCTTGAATTCCTTCCACAGTGCACCCCAAGGCGTGCAACATACATTCTTAGTGTGATGTAATAAAAACATCTCTGTTGCCATAAGGCAGACCTCACAATGAAAAAATAAAATAAAATAATAA
The DNA here is from genome assembly GCA_016647715.1 of Pavo muticus. Classification (NCBI taxonomy): domain Eukaryota; kingdom Metazoa; phylum Chordata; class Aves; order Galliformes; family Phasianidae; genus Pavo; species Pavo muticus. Next base: position 2,558,790 of record JACDJE010000306.1, read on the forward strand.
TATTCATGTCTCAAGGCCACTGAGACATCTCACGGGATCCTTGGGAAGCCATAACTCTGATGTAGTGTGGGCTGTAGTTTCCTTTCAAGGAGGCTTGCTGCAAACTGAGTAAAGACAAGTAATTTCTGGACTATCTGATCTCAAATCCAAGGACTTGGAACAACACAGAACCGTAAATATACTTTAGATGCCTAAGATCAGAATAAGACCTTATGCTTACCCAACCAGTAGTGGGAAGTGTTTTTGGAGGGGAAAAAATAGTTTTTCCATATAAGTATGAAGAATTGTTGGACTGGAGAAATTGCAGGCAGCCGTGGGCTCATGCCTGGATTTTCTTTTGTATTCTAAAGGGAGAAAGCATCATTTAGCTCTTCCTCTAAGTACACAGCAGCATATCTTCAGCACACAAGGAAGTCAGCACGTTGCAAACGTGACACTGGAAAGCCCATTGTCTTCTCTTGCTTTTGTCTTCAGTAGCATCACCCTTTGACAAAGGAAATACTAATCAGACAACAACTGCAAGAAGAGGTGCTCCTACAAGAGAACGACAAACAAAAAGTTAGAGGAAGGGACACACACCATTTACTCCCCCAGCTACCAATCAGCACTGAACGGCGGTGTGAGAAGCGAGCATTAACATTCAGCTGGCTGTTACTGCGAGCCATAATAGGCATGAGCATTGACTAGACCCAATATTAGTGATGGTACTGGAAAACCATCCTTGCTTTTGGCTGCCTGAAGGCAGTAGTGATTCCCTGCTTGTCCTATCTGTCAGTCTATTTGATCTCCAAATGAATTGCTTTTGATAACAGCTATATAAATGCAGAACTGTTCCGCTGGGCCTTCTTAAATGAGACTCCTCTCTTTCATCTCCCAGTCATTTCAAAAAGCAGATAGACTTGTTAGAGGTTTTTAATGCAATGATTTATGTTTTATCTTGCCTGGTTTGAGGCAGCATTTATTTAGCACTAAATTCTTCCCAAGCCTATATATGAGGGAGAAATTCTTCAACACAATATTTGGAATTTAAAACAGTGCCCATGTGCATATGTGCATATATGATGATGTGTGTATGTGCATATATGCTGCTGCATCAGAGAGAAATAAGTAATTCTTTTTAGGAATTCGATGCTCCCATTCACTCAAATCATTGCACCTCCAGGCAAATTAAGAGAAACAGGAAAAACAGGATTTGGAAATAACCTAACAGCCCTCAGTCTAGGGGAAGAAACAGTGTTTAGAATAGAAGAATGTGAAGGAAGAGGTGTATCTTCATCAAATTCAATAGAAAGTAGATTTTGGAGTGTTTGTAAGATATTAACATTTCTTATCATTAACAAACGTTATCTATGAGGTTTGGTAGTTTTAGTATTTTTAGTAGTTTTGACTTGTTGCTGAATGAGGATATGCAATGCTCTGAGTCTAAAAATCAGGGGAGGAGTCAATTTTAGTGCTCCCGTTGAGGCCCATATGGTGGAAAGAATTGACATACAAGGGGACACTCATCATATGATTGTATGAGATAAAATATTTGGGTCCGGGCATTCTTTACTCCTCTTTATTTTTTAATGGAATAATGGTTGCAAAGGAGGGATAATTCCACTGCTTTATTCCAATGGTGAGAACTTAGGCTATGCCAGGACATGCACAATGGATGGAAGATAAAGTAATTTGAAGAAAATTGGCCTAAATATCTCTGGGACGAAAAATCTGTGCTTTAAGAGATGAATTTTGCGAAGTAATGAAGCTGGCTGGCCTGTCACTATGTTACACAGCATATCATTACCTGTAAGAAGAAAGAACTGATACATTCAAAAGCCATTTTTCTGCCATGGAAATAAATAATGAATATTCCGATGGTTTACAAACTGTCCTGAGAGATGCTGGCTTCAGCTTAACTAACTCAGGTTCATTGAGGCCTTCTATCCTATTCAGGCTGCCCAGAGAGGCAGTGGTGCCCCATCCCTGCAGACAGCCAAGGTCAGGCTGGCTGGGCTCTGAGCACTGATGGAGCTGTGGGTGTCCCTGTTCAGTGCAGGGGGTGGAACAGAAGGCCTTTAAAGGTCCCTTCCAACTCAAACAATTCCATGAAGCTATGATTCTATCCTCCTTGTTGGAGCTCTTTTCCAGGATGTGTATTTCATTTCCGAGCTTTGTGTCAAAACTGAAGTTTTTCTACTGAATTTTTGGTAAATGAGCTATCTGTGGCATGCAGATAAAAAAAATCACTTCCTCCTTTTCTTTTTGTTTATGATGGCTAAACCCCTGCATCTATTATTTTCCTCCTTCTAAGTGTTTGAGATATCATACATGATATATGATATATGATATATATGTATATATGTATAATTTGCTCCAGATCTGTGGAGATGTGTCCCTTGGCCTTCAGCTGAGGTGCCATGTGTCCAGAAGTAATACCTGTGTTACTACCGCCGATCAGATGGCTGTGAGAGGAACCTCATCTTCCCAAATGCTTCACAAAAAGACCCCAACACTTGAAATGTTAGAAGAAACATACAATCCCAGAAGTTGCAGTCTAATGAATCAAATGACCAATACACACACATCTTCCTAGCCTGAAATGCTTAAAGATGTGTAAAACAAAGAAACTTTGCTGTTTCTGAGTTTCTTTGTGTATTACATATCTGGTGAAATTTCATTTGTATTTAAAAGTAGTTTCCCGTCAAAGGATACTGGAAAATCATATAATCATTTGAGTTGGATGGCCTTAAAGGCCATCTGGTCCAGCCCCTCTTCAGTGAACAGGGACGCCCACAGCTCCATCAGTGCCCATCCAGCCTGACCTTGGCTGTCTGCAGAGGTGGGGCACCACCATCTCTCTGGGCAATCTGTACCAGTGCCTCACTGCCTTTATTGTAAAAAACTCCTTCCTTATATCCAACCTAAATCTTCCCTTTTTAGTTTGATTCCCCCTTGTCCTATCAAAACAATACCGAAGACCAGCCTAGATATTATTTGTGTTGGTAGTTGTACTTAAATAGTGAGATCTTATTAAACGAACGAAGAAAAAAAATAAAGCTGGAAAATTCACAAGGAATTTTTTTTATGCATTCCATTATTAATAAAATTAACTGACAAAATAAAAAACTAATATTGCATGAAGGACCACAGACATAAATACTTGTTCCAAGGTAACCCTTTCCTTCAGAATGACATAAAGAAGACTAATATAAATGAAAAAATTTTCATTAAGGGACATTATTCTGCTCTTATCAAAGTCAAGACATCTTCTTCATGTACTTTAGAGATAACAGCATTGATTGAGTCCATCAGGTTAGTTTTAATATATAAACATAGATGATGAAAATTGCTGCACATAGGAGAGTGGTAAAATCCTGACTTGGACGGTGAAGAGAATGCTCTCATAGGCTTCACTTGGATTCGACATTTAGTCCATGACTTTTGTGCATTTTCAGTCTGTTTAGAAAAGTGCTAAATCTGTAATCTGGACAAACTGAGAAAGTACACCTCAAGGACTGAAAAACTTCAGGGAGTGAAATTTTGTTAAGGTTAACGTGCAACTGTGATTTACAGAAGAAAAGTCAAAATCCATGTCACCAATTTGAGTAACTCTTCTCCTTTCTCCTTTGGCTTGTGCTGGAACGACTGAAGAATACTGAAGACTATTATCACCATAACATCTCCATCCTAATATAGTCAAACCCAGCAAAAAATGCCCTCACAGATTCTTGTTATCTTTGGATCAGAGAAGAGAACCAAAATACTACACAATAACAAAATAATATCAGGAGTCTTTCCCTAGCCTTGAAACGCCACTGTTGACAGCACTGAATTGTTTTGGCTCAAGAGAGCTAGCAGTGATTCCTGGACCAGCAATCATTTCCAAAACCATTTTGTGTGGCACAACAATGTTTGGAAGTGAGAACTCCTCCTTATTATGGATGTGGCTGGACATTGAGTATCAGACTCGGGGACGATGAATGACCACAACATATTGAATTTACCGTTGTAGATATCACCAAGATTGACTCAGGAGATGGTTGTGGGTGATCTGCCTTCTACCATTGGACTTGTCTGATTTCAAAGGAAAAAGTAAAGTTTGAAATCCTTCTGTCAGGTCTATACTATACGAGAAAAGTAATATCAAGGTAAAATTTCTGCTGTGCAGGATGTTCAAGGTACAAAACAAATGGCTGCCAGAGGAGCTTAGAAGTTACTTAAGTGCAGTGAAATGGAAGCATTATTACTCACCCTCAACAGATGAAAAACTACAGACTAACTACATCCGAGAGTTTATATTTTATTTATTTGTACAGATATGTACATATGCATGTATAAATTTATATATGGGAGCTCCTGCTGCTATAGAGGACTCAGCGTAACTGGGCAAGTTTCTAAAGAGCACAGTATGCTGAAAACATGGCCTTAAGCATCACAATAAAAGCTGAGTGCTGTTGATGGCAGTAGAAAAACATGAAAATGTTCCATTCAAAACGTCTTCTTGTTGAAAAATGTTTCTTAAATTGGAGTTTTTTCTATAGGAAATGTTTCTTATGAGAAAAATAGTTTGCATTTTTGGCAACAAAAAAAATTGGCTGGGACTCAATGGCTTTTTTTTTCCAACTGCTGGCTTTCTGACAAAATTTTAAATACTTTTCAAGGCAAGACTATCTGAAAATGCAGAATTTCAACTTTTTCTCTTAGTGTTGTTCTAGAATAAAATACTTTTTATATCATCTGAATATTAGCTGTTAGGTAGGCATGGAGGAGGAAGATGAGTTTGTTTGTCTTAGAGCCTTACTGAAGAGCTGATGGGCACTCCCAGTCCTACCTTTGCGTTATACGTCCCAGGTACCTCAGAAAATAGTGGCAAAACCATGGGTGAATCACACTCAGCTTTTCTGAGCAGAAGGTCAATACTGTTCTCTTGGTTGGTATCATCACCTTATTCCTTAATGAGGACATTCTTATGTGATTTCCCATGGATGTTATGAGTTAGAAAAACAGCAATAACAATTTGTTATTGTCCTCATATTCTGTTGTTCAATGCAATAGCTCAACGTCCTGGTTCTGTAGGAACACCTTTGCAGGGGGATTTCCATACATACCATCAGTGAGTGCTCTTTTTCACCAACCAGGACAGCAGACTCCATTCTGTATGTGGCTTTTGCTTTGTTTTCTTTTTCTTTCAGCACTCAGACAGCTAATTTTGGGGCGGAGGGAGAGCAAGAAGAAGAAGGGATGCATCACTCCGATATTTCCCCCTGTATGGCATCGCTTATTAAAATCCTGTTGTCCTGACCATTGTTGTTGCCATTGAAGTCTGGTTTATTTACTTGAAAATCTGATTTGTTTCATTTTATTACTGTGTTTGCGAAGTAACTGATATCAGATTCTGCAGGAAAGAGCTGCCATTTACCAGCAGGCTGTGATGGCTCTGACGCGGTCTGCAGGACCGGCTCCGAGGCTTGCTCTGCCCCGAGGGCTCTCGCAGAAATAAGATTACTGGCAATAACTGCTTCAACTGCTTTGAATAACAGACACAACTCAGAGAGCATAAAATTAGCATAAACACAGCATCAGTGTGCTCCCTCGGCGGATGCAAGACAGGCAGGATATGGAAAATTGACTGAAATGGGGTCAGGCGCTGCTGAAATGGGGAAGGCGAGGAAATGCTGCCGAGCAGAGAGGTGGGCTGGCTGCTAAAAAATAAATAAATAAAATGGGGACCCTAAGTTTTAATGACAGCAAGGGAGGAGGGGTGGATATTAAAAACACGGTGCTGGCACCAGAACATCCTAAATGTTGTATTTCCAGGCAAATTGCTCTTAGCCATCCTTTGGTTTTTCAATCCTGGTTGGGTAGAGGGAGGAAGGAGAAATAACAATAACAGCAGCAAGGACAATCTCCTGTAACAGATCTCCTGATATTTTAGTTTATTTTTTACTTATGGGGTGGGAAGGGAAAAGATGGAGGGAGGGCATGCCCTGGTAATTTGGGGAGGATACTCTAGATTTGTTAATGAGTGATAATGGGTATTTTTGCAGCACTCCTATCCCTTTATATTTCTCAAATATTAAAATGGGAGATACTTACTGTCAGACCCAATAAAGAAGCACATGAAGAGGGGAAGGCACCGCAGCTCTGATTTTGTGGTTTTAATAAGGAAACATTAAAGATATGACTTGGAATAGATCTTCCCTTGGAGCTCCAGATGTCCAGACCCTTGGACTGGTTCATATGGAGAGTGCTGGACACATGTTGCAAATCAGAAGCTCCTCAGAAAGCCAAAGTATTGCAAAAGACCCATGGCAATCATGTTGAACTCATAACGAGCCTGAGATTTGGGATCCATTCATGACTTTGTCCTTGCTGCCCAGTGTTGGGAGTTTGTCCTTCAGCTGGGATGGGAACTCTCTGAGAGCTCTTTTTCAAGCCAGGTTACAATGCAGAACATGGGAACTACTTCAGAAAAGCATTTTAACCTATAGGTACTTCAAAGTAATGCAGCATTATATACTTCAACCACCTTCAACCAGCACCAAAGAATTATTTTTTCTAAATTTCATGAAAGATGTTTCGAGATGATTGTTCCTTTATCTTCCTTTATCTCTTTTTCTCTTTCTACACCCCTCCTCTCCCATGAGCAAGTTTCTTCAAGCCCTTGGAGGGAAACATGGGGAGTCATCAAATATTAATCTTTGCCTGAAAAATGATCTGTTTAAGGTCAGGTGTGTCACATGAGGTTTTCACTGCCAGAAGTGATACAGGGGATGAAGAGAAACACTCAGAAGTGGGTAACTTGAGCTAATCACCTTCGAGACCCTTAAACGTGGAGAAAAATAAAGAGTTTGGATAAAAACAAGCTATAGCATACAATCATTTTTTGATTGAGGTCTTCAGTGAATTGTATAAGGAACTGAGAGAGAGAGAGAGGTATGGAATGAATGTTAAAGTTCTTCTTATTAATATTTTATCTTATTTTATTATGCTTTATTATATTTTCCTGATATTTATTATTTCCTGAATTGAAAGGCTCAGAAAAGGCATGGAAAGGAACAGCAGTGCTAGCCAAGCCAGCAGTTGCCATATAAAAAAAGCCTACCATTGTGAGATTTCAAGGCCAGCAGGATTTATGAGCAAGCTTTGGATATGAAAAGAAACTCTTGACAGTGTGCCCTTGTCTATAAAAATAAGTGCTAATGACCCTCTGTCCCTTGCTGGTAGATCCAGAGGAAAGGGCAAGTTTAAAAAGGCACAGAAACTAAACTACTTTCTCACCCTTAAAGGTGGTCCTTTCAGGTCAGGGGAAGGTACATGGCTGCGGACCATGGGCATGGCATGCCTGCGGACAAATAAAAGACTTCGTTCTCCCCAAGGCATCAATCCAACATCTCTCACCAGCACCACGTTCACTAAACAAATAGACAAATGTACCAGAAGAAAATGTGAGGAAAAACAAATCAGTCAGAAAATATTTTGGAGTCCAGCCATGATTTTCCTTTGGAAAAAAAAAAAAAAAAATGATTCCAGTCTCCTCACAAAAGACCTTTTTCTCTCATTCTGTTGGGATTAAACAGTTTTTTAATTGATTTATTCAGGAATATAATTGATTCTGATGACAGTGGCAGGGCTAAGCCCTCCAACGCTGCACCTTACTGGTATGCAGGATATCGTGGTCTTCATTCATTTAGCTTAACTGCTGCTCCTGTGTTAGATGCACAGTTGCCCTAGGCTCCCTCTGTAATCAGTGGAAAGAAATAGGCTCCTCCAGAGAGTGGCTCAGATCTCGCCTGGGCTAAATTGCTGTCTGACAGCACCTTTCTGAGTGATTATAACCAGAACACAGAACGGCTACACGGGACACCAGTCAAGCACCTGAAGTTGAATTTGCTAGTAGAGACACAACCATGGAATCCAAAACTTCTTCACTGTCTCACGCTACTTCCTAGTCTCTTTCTGATATTGTAAGTATCAAAAAATAATCAAAAGTTTTGCAAATTAAGCCCTGCCTTTTTTGTGTGCTTTTGAGTGCTGTACGGCTTCATGGAACAGAATCCTGGTCAAGCGCAAAAGCCTGAGAGTTTTATGATCATCCCCATCCTCACTGCATTGATTTCTCACATGTGGAAATCCATTCACATGAACACAGATCAGAATGACTGGGCTGCATTGTAGTCATCAAGTGAGATGATTAAAAAGCTGCTGAAAGTGGAATAATTTGCTGTCAACATTGAATTAGGTAAATATGGAGGTCAACTTATGTGATTCCCTCTCCCTATCCCTTACTTGCATTGATTATTTTTAAAAATAACCTTTAAGAAAATAATTACACAGATTAGAGAAGCTTTTCATTATTATTATTATTATTTTTTAACGAAAGATGCATTTCAATGGAAATAAAATACAATAAAATTCAATTCTCTGTTACCAAGCAGTTTTAAGCAAAGGCAACATTTGTTAGTCTCTAATCCACTAAATATGATATAATTTTGATTCCGGACAATACAAGTGAGACTAAGAAATGATGAAATTGACTTAAAATGTCACTGAGGATATATATTTTTTGAAGTTTCGTGTGACTTCTTTAAACATTTTTAGAAACTGTTAATGTCATCTTGTGGGTTAGCACTGGTAGGCAACTAATCTCAGTTTCTTCTCCCACATGAAACAGGGAGATGGGGAAAGAAGAATGCAAGAGTAAAAGCAAGAAAACTTTTGAGTTAAGATGAAAAGAGCTTTATAAATGAAAGGAAAGTGGATGAAAAAAGAGGCAGCAAAGCAAGGGAAGGGGTGCAAAGGCAATTACTCACCTCTTCCTATGGGTAGACTGATGCCTGCACAGTTCCTGAGCCATGATGTCACTATCTGAAATCTATTAAGTTTCAGTAACAGCACAATTCTAATTCATATGAGACATTAGTTTTGGATGACAAATTAATAGACTATAGTGCAAATCCAAGAGTGACTTGTTTGCATGTTTTTTGGGTCTCGCGTCCCGTGATACTCTTCATGACATCCAGGTTGTATTGTACATTTTTCACAGGACTGGAAACTCAGTTTGCAGCTTTTTTAATGCTTACATTTCTTGGTGTTGAAATGAAAGCTGATATTTACTGATTCAGAGATTGCATTTCTGAAAAAAATGTGTTTACTTGAATGGAAAAAAAAAACAACAACCCACAAACCAAACCACATGAACAACAACAAATTGGCCTATCATCAATCACAGTGTCATTCTGGATGTTGCCATGACCCAGGTACAAGACCTTGCAGTTGGATTTGTCGAACCTCATGAGGTTCTCCTGGGCCCACTGCTCATTCTGTCTAGGTGTCTCTGTGTGGCTTATTATGCTTAATACTGATGCTGATAAAGTCAAGCCCTTGGTTACACCTGCATCTGGGAAAGATCTACAAGTTTGCATATGTTGGCATATTGCCTACGTTTACTAGATTTAGTACTTGTATCAGGTAGGCATAAGCCATTACAATCATTTAGTTTTTAATTTAAAGGTAGTCTCTGGAGCCAAACTTCTGGGCAATATAAACTACTTTAGAAATCAAGTATAAGTGGGAAGCAGCATAAGATTCTGCTAAGTGGGCTGTGGAGTTACTTGCATTATTTCAGCAATGGTGAATGTCCACCAACATCAATTAAAATGCCAAATGAATGTAGCCCGACATTGTCAGGGAAAATAAAAGTACCATTAGTTTATCCATTATTCTCCTGAACCAATGTTTAATTGCATTTTGTCCTAAATGTGTCCTATTCTGTCCAAGAGAAATACAAATTAAGCTCCTTTTTCACACATCGAATGAATATGTCCCAGTGCAAATTTCCCAAAGTTCTTATTTATGACACCTCCTATAATTACACTGCTAACTTTTCCAGAAAGTTCTATCAGTGTTATTTGCCTAAAGTTATTCAATTGCCTACTTATTACAGCCTTATAGAAGTACTGGAACAGAGAGAAATTGCTCTGGGAAATTTACCAGAAAATTTCAGGAGCTTTTACAACAGTATCTCAGAAGCTGTTGTACTGGTGTATCCTCCTCAATGGCATTTCCTATACAGGTCAACTAGGGTAGCTATGTTAGAATAAGCAGAAGCAGAAGCAGAAGCAGAAGCAGAAGTAGAAGTAGAAGTAGAAGTAGAAGAAGCTTTTTGTGGGGGACAGAAGCCAATCTGAATTCACATTCTTCAAGAATCATGAGGAGCTTCAAAGAAATATACTGTTAAGTCATAAACACTAATATCAGGTGGATGCATCTGCCCACAGAAAGGTTTCTGCACATCAGACATCTCTGTCTGACTGTAGCTGTATCCCAACGTCCTTCTGAGTCAAAGCAGAGAAGGAAACATTTGCATTTGCCCCTGCACTCATGTGCTTCTAAAGTGCATTAGATTGCCCACGCTTGTACTATGTTCTTCTGAGGTGCTTATATTTCCCACTGACTTTTTTTTTTGCAACAAGTATAGTCTTCATTTAGATATTCCAGTTATAACTAATTATAATTAATTTAGGATGGAGTATAAGGGAAAGAATTTGAGGCCTAAAGCATTAAAATCTTAACTGAAAACTGAAAACTGAAAAAATTGTCCTCCTTAGATTCTAGACATTTCAATTTCTTTACCCAATTTAAGGACAAAAAATGGCGGCGTTCAAATTAGAATTTTAATCTCCAACATTGTTTCTAAGGCCCATAAAGAGAAAGAAGTAAGAGCACCTGAAGAGGATGACTGATCTCTCTTTAAAATATATATCAAAGACAGATTGGATGAATTGCTCTCAGAAAGTGCCTGTTTCTTTCCAGCAGCCGCAGAGAGATGCTGGAGGAGAAATTTTGGGTTGAACACATAAACTAAAACTAAAAGATTAATGCCATCACTGACTTCAGTGGGGATAATTTAGGTCTAAATATCCACAGTTCTTCTTTTACCTTCAAAGCAATGTTCAACCACTTGTGGAAAAATAAGAAACGAAGCCCAAGGCAGCAGACAAACCATATCCTCTGTGCTTTGAAACTGAAGGCGGATCCTGCCAGGATGTCCAGACACAGAGGAAGTGACTGAAATTGGAACAAAATTAACCACATTTTTATTGTTCTTGTTGTCAACTTTGTTGCAGAATTTGCTGGCTCTGTGTGAGTTCGCGGAGATCTGAACCGGTTCTTTCCGTATGCAAAGAGATTCGCTCCTGCTGAGGCTCTTACATATTTTATTATTTATTTTCTAGTAATTAGTCTGAACCACTGACTCAAACAGAACCAGCCAAGCGAGAAAGAAAATATAACGAAGTCCCCCAATATGTTGCCTTTGCCTAGGGCAATAAGCATCTGACGGCTAATGGGACAGATGATGCTCCTCTTCTCAGTTCATCCATTTAGCTGCTTGTTTAAGACACAGGAATGCTTATGTGGCTTGACCCACACGTTGGCAAGTGAGACTTTCATATGTGTTCTTGGTAAAGATGGACAGATTATTTTCTGACCTTTGGAAAACATTGATTTTTCAGCAGAACTTGAAAATGGAAGTATTTTGCTTTGCACACAGATATGCTGCCTTTCAGGATTAAGTCAGATGTCCCTTCCTCTCTTCCCTTAAAATTACAGGGCTAGCTACATCCTCGAGTGCACCGCAAGATCCTCTCCTGGAAAAGCAAGGATCCAACATCAGCAAATGTTGTAGGAGATGCAGCATGAAGTTAAAGAGGAAAGGGAGAGAAATCTGAATTCTCTATAGGATGATGACATCTATTAATAAAGCCATACAAACTGAAATAGCACGGTGAGGGAGGAGAGACCAAAAAACCAAAAACAAGAATAGCACCTTATAGTACGATAATGGCTCCTCCTTCTGAAAAGCTGTGGATTAAATCTCTACAGAAAACAACTCAATTATGTTTCCATATACAGCACACAAAGCATTGTTTACTACTTCTGATAACATAAAGCATTACCTATTACCCACAGGAATTTCACAAATGGAATTACATTAACTTCTTTCATGAGAAACTAAAACTGATTGGGATTCAAGTTGGATTTGGATTTGAATTTAGGCCTGGGTTGATCTCCTTAATTTTTAGAAATCAAAGCTTTAGCCAGTTACTTCTAGTTGTTGGCGACCCTTCCCGTGGCAGGGGGTTGAAACTAGATGATCATTGTGGTCCTTTTCAACCCAGGCCATTCTATGATTCTATGACTCTATGATTCTATGATTCTATGAGCCTATGATTACCTGGGCTAGTTCTCCAGGCTTTCTGGTTTTCAGATGGTAGACACAGTTAATTACTTCTGGTTCTGAGCTTCCTCTCCCAAGACAGATGTCAATCACAGATGACAGATCTCTATTGGATTTATCACTGTTTTTGGGAAATAGCTGACTGTAGATACTTATATTTGAAATTGCTTGTTCTATCACAGTTGGGTAAGGATGTGTGATCTGGATCCATAAATACCTGGTAGCTCAACAGCATATAGCAGAAGTCACTGAGTGAAAAGCATGGATACTTCCTTAAACTTCAGGTTTCCTAATGTCTTTGTATAGAGGAAGTTCCACTATTATTGCTTAGACAAATAGTACCTAAGTAAAATTACTAGAAGGTGGTTTATATTAACAATTTTAAGGTGTGATGCTGCTTAAAAACCCTTCAATTGTCCATGCTGTACAACACATCACTTGTTCTACTTTTTTTTCACAGCTCTCTGGCCTCTGATTCATTTCAGTGCAATTGCTGAAGTCAAGCTAAGTGAGAATCTGATGGCAGGAATCAACACTGATTTCCACATCGACTGTGTTTATTTCTATTCATTCTCTTGGGAACTTTGAGGTTTGTCTGTTTTGTTTTCCTCTCTTTTCATTTTCTTCCAAGAAACTTTACTGCTGCCTCTACGGGTGTCAATCCAGCTTGAGAGCTAGCAATGGGAGCTTGGAAGCTCCCTGTAAATGTTGGAAACTCTTTGCTTTCTGGAACGTTTGCTTGAGAAAAGTGAGTTTACACAGCTTGCACTAAATGCTTGCTGTGCAAGGGAATTTGTAACTCACAGGTACAAATTACTCCCCCCGTTCTCCCTTACTGTCTTACTGACCTCAGTGTACAAACTCAACCTCACAAGGCAGAAAACAGAATTAATAATCTTTCCAAAAAATGAAATTTATCAATAATGCAATCAAATATCAGGACCCACTCTCAACAAATAAAAGGGTGTAGAAGACTATCTCATAATTGTGCCAGTAGTACAAGATTCCCTGTTTGTTCCACCAAACTCCATCCGTACTTTCACTAGTGCCTCCAATGCTGGACAGGAAAGCACCAAACCTCAGGGAGGAGATGTTGCTGAAATGTCCCTTTACGCCAGAAAAAAACTGCAGCTGGACTACTGGTCTCATTTTATAATGAAAGGGCTTAATAAATCACAGGGAAATGGAGAAATATCTGACTCTAAATTAGTAGAAGCTGATATAGATCATGAAGTGAATAAATTAAAGTCAAATTGTTATTTCCATGTTATAGATGACCAAATCCAAGATTGCTACATCTTTGCAATGACACCATCTCTCTCAGAAGTAGAATTGTGAGACCTTGGGCCTGCAAGGAAGAGCACACATCATCTTCTGGCAAATGATATGTGGGAGGAGATGGGCCTGGTCTCACTTTCCCAAATATCCAGCCTTGTAAAAGGATCAAATGGGATCCATAGTGATCTGGAACTTGTCAGCTGAGGTACACATATATCCTACATGGGATGATGTGAGTAAATAAACCAGGGTATCAGCCTAGCCCATGACCTTGGACATATAGAACTGATGCAGAGACTGAACTAAGAAGAGAATACCAATATGAGCACTGAATTACTTTATTTATTACAAAGAATTCTGTTAAAGTTCCTCTTTATCATTCTATTGATAAACTAGCCATTGTCTCTTCTCCCTTTAGGAATTAGAAAGAAGGCAAAGAAGCATCTTGGAAGCCCAATGTCTAGCTAGACCTGAAGAGAGATTAGTCCTGCAGTGCCAGCTCTAAGACCAGAATGATGAGCTACTTCCCATTTGGTAACACTTGATTTACCAACAACACATATATCAGTTTTTGTGGTAGAACAACCTGGTGTCCTCCGCCCTATAACTTCCTTTCTGTTTGCTTGTTTGTTTTTAGGTGTCAGGTTTTATTTGGTTGGCTTCTGGCATGAATGTGAGCAGCTCAGCTAATCTACTCTTGCACTCTGTCTCAATCTTTTCGCCCTTTCCTAAAGATCAACAGATGTGAAAACAAAGCAATGTCCTTTAGGTGAGCCAAGATGGAGTACACAGGCCTATAGGTGCAAGCTCCATAGTAGAGGTGACTGAGCAGTGTGTGTGTGAAAGACACTATGTGGCCGCATCTTACAGTCAAGGCATAATGTCTACGCAGTACTGATTTATTCAGATATGCCAACTCCACAGGTGGCTTTGCCAGACCTGCTGCCTTATGCTACATGAACACTGATGCATAAATCTTCCTTTCTGCCGTTTCACCTAATCTCTTCTCCCTGGGGGATCATAGAATCATAGAATTTCTCAGGTTAGAAAAGACCTTCAAGATCATCAAGCCCAAACACAACCTAATCATACTACCCTACCTCTAACAACTCACAGCTAAATCATGTCCCTGAGCACCACATCCAGTTTTTAAACACATCCATGGATGATGACTCATGGGTAATGTCTCCAGTTCAAAGCAAAATTGCTTTCCTTCTCACTGCAAGAGATGGGATGGACTGGATGAAAATTTACCACTAAAATGTATCATTTTCATTGAAAGGAACTTTCATCTGTTGATCAGTCATGAATGGTATTGCAGTATCCTGGAAAATCACCAAGATTTACCGTTGTCAAAGGCAGGACAACATTTTCAAGAACTTCCTCGGTTTTAGTAATCATATGTCCACCTAACTTAAAGAGGCTTCCTTTCTAAAGCAGCAAAATCTTCACCTTTAGGGAGATGGTCACCTGAGCTCAACTGTCTGCTAGTAAAAGCCATGTTACCTGCCCAGAAGAGACTCTTACTTTTACCAGTCTACTAAACATTCTGTAACTGCTGCCACCAACAGGACGTTCAACAAAAATGAGCCATTTTTCCACCCTCTGCTTTAACAGCTAGGTGTCCAAAAGAGATAAAGAACAGATAAGAAGAATTCACATTTTAATATCAGTTTATTTGCTGCAGCAAGCTCCTTTCTTTCACACTGCTCCCTCCATATGATCTAAACAGTATAAACTGCTTTTCCTCACTGAGATTGTGAGAGGCATCTGCAATGTGTATCCTTTAAATACAACTTCTTTACATGATGCACCAAGAAGAATACATATGCTAAAACAAAAGAGTAACCATAAAATACAAGAAATACCTTCACCTGATTCACTAAAATCGTTATTTCTAGTGAAGTTCAGTGGTACAAGCTGTTTTGCAGTGTCAGAATAGGTCTGTTTTGTGCCTGCAGTTCCTTCTGCAAGAGCTCCTGCATGGTTATTGATTTTCTGAAGAGGGTTGCCTCGCAGTGAGAATGCTATCACGAGTTCACAAGTTGCAGTACCACGTTGGTACAAAATGCTGAACATCATTTGTCACTTGCTTTAGGATTTTTATAGACCATTGTCACATTTATCCCCTAAAGGTTAAATTGCTCATTAAAAAAAAAAATAATTGTATTTCTTTACATCCCAAGACAAAAAAAAAAAGGCCCAAACCTTTTTCTGTTATAAAAAATGAGATACAAAAAGGCAGTTTTCCAAGGGTTCCCATTGGTCAGTACCTAAAGGGAGCCTATAAACAGGAGGGGAGTCAACTTTTTCAAAGGGTAGATAACAGCAGGACAAGGGGAAATGGTTTTAAGTTGAGGGAGAGAAGATTTAGGTTGGATGTCAGGGGGAAGTTCTTTACTCTGAGAGTGGTGAGGTGCTGGAACAGCTGCCCAGAGAGGTTGTGGATGCCCCTGGAGGTGTTCAAGGCCAGACTGGATGGGGCCCTGGGCAGCCTGGTCTAGTATTAAATGTAGAAGTTGGTGGCCCTGCCTGGCAGGGGGGTTGGAGATCCATGATCCTCGAGGTCCCTTCCAACCCAGGCCATTCTGTGATTCTGTGATTCTGTGTAGCCTCTTAAAAATTAAATAAATAATCAAGAGAAAACGTAATTGAAATAAATATATATATTCAATTGTAAATATATATAGAAAGAAAATGATACAATCCACATACAAATAGTTTGGAGAAAACACCTTCCAATGCTCATATAAAAATAGAGTATGCCAACTTCTAAAGTTGCTTGTTTTTTTAAAAAACATGTGCTTATCTTACTATATTTGGTTCAGTGGAAGCTGAACTGATTTTCTGATTGGGTTTGTAGGGGTCCAATAAGCCCCAGAGATATTGACATTCAAAGTCCTTTTGAGTAGGATGAAGGCAGAAAGATGGTGTTTATTTTCGTTTGGGAGGAATGCTTCCTATACAAATAATTAGAATCTAAATCACTAACCCATGTTGTCATTTAATTTTGAGGGTGAGAATTTAGTATGAGATTTGGCAATCTCATGGTTCAATTCTCATGTCTTTGGGATTAAGGAAATTCTTGTGAAGGAAGGTAGGATGAGGGCATAAAGCACAACAGATATTCTGAAATGATTCTCTATTCAGTTCTGGAATATCTGTGCTCACACAAGGCACTATTGTGGAGTTGCCTTTGGACTGGAGCCTATTTCATTCAATTTGCCCATACAGGGAAATTGCTCCCAACTCCCTCAGGCAGCTTTTACAGATCTGTTCAGGGATACTGAGGAAAATTAATCTGAATTAATTTTTGAAGTGGATTAGTTCAACTAAATTAAAATGCTGTGTGGACTCCCTCATTCAGAATTAAAGGGGCTTTAATTCAGTTTTGCTTCATTCAAGTTAACATTGGGTGAAGCCAGACAGAGCTAGAGCTCCTTTAGAATTATGTCTATCTGAATGCAATTTGAATTCCTACCTTTAATTAATGTTGAGCTTTTTATTTTTGCTCTCTGCATAAGCAGTAGTGCAGTATGCATAAAGGATAGAAGATGCAAAGACCTCTGTTCACAACTGGGATGTGGGCAGCATGACGGGTTCTTTTTCCACTCCAGTTTTTCTCAGTCTTTGTTCATAATGAACCTCCCAAAACGACATCTCAGCCCCAGAGTCCAAGAATCTCTTCTCAACTAGACTAATGTAAGGGTTGATGCATGAGAAAGTGTGAAAGGGACTAATTTTTCATGTCTTTTTTATTCATTCAAGGGGAAATTGCAGCTTCCAAGAAACTAGTTACCTGCACTGTGTTTGTAGTGTGGCCTTTCAATGCCATTACAATTTTCCAGAGTCTTCTTTTCTTCTCACTCCTTCAAATCAATCATTACATTAAAAAATGGACTATTTTAAGCATGGAAGGCAGCTGCTGGGTTGTAACTGTCTTATTCTCAAAGTTACGAGAGTTCAATTGCAAAGGTCATATTGATAACTTGGGGCAGAGCATGTCCCAGCAATGCTTAATTTATTAATATGGGTATCCATATCTCAGATCTCTAACTCAAAAATGGAGTAGTGCTTGTGTGTTTTGTGCATTTGTGTACAATTCAGGGAATGAGATGGGATAGGGAACAGTAGATATTAAGCATGTCAAAGGATGATTACATTAATTTTATGCCCCTATTCTCTCTCACCAAAGGAAGAATACAGGTGATGTCCTGGTGAATGGGTTTTTATTGGGTGTTATTCATCTCACTTACGCTATGGAAGAGATGAAGAGGTTATTAACAGCACTGTATCATTAAAACCCAGAAATGCTTCACCAAACTTCTGGAAACCAATTCAAAATCTAGATTTTGATTGACATCACACATGCAATAAGTTCTACCGTTCTCTCTCTTTTTGTGTCTTCACCAATTATGATCCCTCTGGCCATGTGACAAGGTTTTTCATATAACTCCCAGACAACCCTGAGGACATTATCAGTGTTGGTGATGATAGGAAAGGGAGGAATTAAGCACAGCATGAGATTTCCTAATGCTTCCTGAAGTTTTGGGGTTGCATTCACATGACCAATACTTTTCTCTTCATCCCCATAAATCCTCTGGCTAGCACATGTCAAATGTCTGCAGACAGACTTGGGTCTTTCTGCTTCCCGTGCGAGTCAACTTCCTGCCATCTACTTCTGTATTGGGCACACACAGTGCTAAGTGCATTCAAAAATGACTGCAGATGAAAGCAGTCACTGTTAGGACATTCATCGGCTTCCTACAGCTGGCAGATAACCAGAGATTCTCAAATGGCTTAAAAGGAGTCTAAGAGATGCTTGGATGAGAAATGACTGAGAGCACGTATGTGTCTATAGCAGATATAACTGATGTGAGTTTGCCAGAGAGATTAACTTTTAGGTGAGGATATTCAGTTCATCCTCAGAGCTGTCCTGTTTAACCCTCAAGCCATGCTGGCTTCAGTAAGGGCTTACCACTGAGGTAAGAGTTTCTGTGGAATCTTCTTCAGCCTTTCTTATTTCCCCTCTCAATTTCGATAAAATATATGAATGACTGAGGGAATAAAATATGGAGCTTCCTAAAGGAAGAAAGATTCAACCTAACTCAGAGTTTGTGACTGGGAGTCAGGTCATCATGTTTTGTGTATCGATTCTACTCTAGATTTGTTAGCACATTCCAGTTCCTGGTACACAAGCCTAAGTGAAGGTATCAAAAATGTAAGTGTCAATAGGAGTATCAGTATGGTTATCCGAATAGCTGGTACTATCTGAGATGGCACAGTACATCCAAGATACCCATGTGGAAGTGGAATTATGGAGCCCTGAACTCTTTCGGTCTATCTGCAAGAGGCCAACTGGAGATCCTTAAGTTATCCCAGGTGGCATAATAATAGGACTGATGACATGTCTATGTGCTCATCACTGTCAATAGAGACCTGGACTATGGAGCTGAGGGAACAATCTGGCTTACCATGAACTAGATGTCTGATTTGGGAAGCTGAATAACACTCTGGTCTCCTTTGTCTAAGTGTAGGGGAAGGGTGTCGTTCCATATCTCCAGCTGTCTTATCTGAAGGGTGTAAGTGCCCATCAGTCCTCTGTCAGTTCTGACCGGTCCATGCAGATATACCTTGCGCATTATAAAAAGCACTAAATATCTACATTAAGGCAGCTGAATCCACCTGTGATTTCCATTGGCTGGAATGTGAGATTCAACACACGATTCACCTTTATAAGTGAATACCTCTGCAGGTGTATGGGTATTTAAATAAAAGTCTTTGAATCTGGAGCTGTCTCATTGCTCATATGGTCCTTGGAAAATCAATTAATGCCTCTGAATCTTGGGTCTCCTCTAATACCATAGAGATGATATCTCAAAAATGCACATATACAGAGCAAACAGGTCCAGTGTCTAGCAAGTGTGTATATGTGCACAAACCCTTAGGCATCATATCTGTTATGAAGGTGTACATTTTTTTACCCATTGCTGTGGGTAAAAGCCCAGTGGGTCCATCCCAACCTCATAGCCCCACAGGAGCATGTGCCACCCACACATGGGATAAAAGATTGGCTTACACCCAGTATAGCTCGGGGGCAGAGAAGCAGAAATCATCTGAGAGGTGGTCATAACACACCCAGCCACTGTCAAGCCTCATGGGAACATGTAAAAGAGAATAATACAGTGGCTTGGGGAAACTTTCATTCAGTTCTAGAGTTGGTTTGCATCGCTTGTCTCTCCTGGGCAGCCTCTGTAGTATTTAAGGTGACAAAATGCATCTTCTATAGGCCAGCGCACTAATGCCTTGCCCCACTGACAGACCCAATGGCAGGAACTCCTTCCAGCCTCCCTGGCTTTGGCACTGACGGAGGACTCTGCTTTCTGTCAGTGTATTTGTGCAGTGACACATATTCTCTAGTGATTAGATTAACGTTGGCAAAGGCAATATGAAAAACCCACACAGATTACCACTGTCACCCGCAGTAATTACATTTATTCATTTCCATTTAGCCAAGTTTTTACAAGCTGAGCAAGGGGCCAAATAAGCAATAAACACAGAGGCAAGAAATTAAAATGCTGATCCGTTCACTGTGAAAACAATCAAACCATCATCTTTCTTTAGGCAGCTCATTCATCATCCAAGAGGGCCACAGTGTGCTGATATGGAGGGCTGGAAATCTAATGTTATTACATGTAAATTCACTAACATGAAATTACTGCCCCTGATGTGATTTTACTAATAAATTAGTTCATTTCCACCTTTTCGCTAGAGACTTTAGGGACCGTGGAGAATTGTACATGAGTCTCATAATCTAGCCTGCTTTATTTCGAGTGAGCAGGCAGTTTAGTTCTTTCCTCCATCACCATGCCCTTCTTCTCCCTATGGCTGTTGCCTTGGCTCTGTTTCATGAGGGGATAAATAGACAGCCATAATTTTCTGTCTAGAGGCCAGATTTGTTGCCTTGCATCCAGGAGAAGCCTAAGAGGGTGGAGGTTCCTTGGCTTTGCATTTTAGTGCTGTGACACTGATTGAGAGAAGTGAGTAACTAAACTTTGCCTCAAAGTTTTCTGAGACAGACAGTTTGTGTAAACTGATCCTTAGGAGAATAAATTTCTTATTTGCATGAAATCTTGTGGGGCAGGAACACACAGTTCCTAAGCTTGTGTCAGAGTCACAGGGCTACAGCGAGTAGGATTGGGCAAAGAAAGTGATATGTGGAAATAACGGGACAGCTCAATTTTTATAGCTTTGCTTTAGTAGTTTTGTATCATATGCCTCTTGAGGTCAAAGCTTTCAAGGTACATGTGCAGTGGATTCAGAAGATGTGAGCAGTGAGGTCAATGGTCATGTTTTCATTGGCACTTCATAGGCATTCTGGTATGCCAACCTCAACAGGCTCCACACATACATGGAGCATTGCAGCAGGCTCAAATCCAGAGTTTCACCTGGTTTGCAAAGGTGTAAGAGGGGAACAAGGCTGGAATTAATTCCCCAGTTTCACCCTGGGCAGTATGCAGAAGGAACTGACATGAAAACTACTCTTCAGTATTACTTGGTGGTATTATAAATTACCCAGTTTAAACCCCCTGAAACCAGCAGCAAGGCATGTTGATGCTGAATTTTGTCTTCTTTGCTCCTCAGATGTCAGACAGCACAAATTTGGCTTGCACTCTCTCTGTCACTGGTGGACCTAGCCAGTCCCAGACCATCAGATCTGCTTTCCCAGCCACCACAGCTTTGCACTGATAGTAAGAGCCAGAAATGAAAGCTCACCTGCTGATGCTTGGGAGGTCCATCTGGAACAAATCAATGTGCTAATTTGTGTAGTGCCAGGTCAGGAGCAGTGGCTGGATCCTGGGTGTGTTTAAATCTCTGATTCACTGGAGATACATCAGTTCAGGACATCTGAAAAAGAGCACGTTTCAAAAGCAGCTTTCAAGTTCTGAGGTCTCCTTGTATATTTACAACAGTTTCACGTGCATCGAGTGGCTGATATTTCATTTCTCCCCATTCCTCACCCATCCCACGTCTGTCTTGAACATTTAGTATCAATGGCAAATCTGTATCTCACTACATGTTTTTTATGGTGCTTTGGTCAGTAAGATCCTCAAGTGGATTTGGGCCCATCACTGCTACCATATAAAAAATGGCAGTAATCTGCTATAATACAGGTATCAGAAATAATGGTTAAACCTGATCAGGTTACCTGGGCTCTTTCTATAGTCAAAGCAGCACAACACAATTCATTGGTTGGTTTGGTCTCAGAGTGCAAAAGCAAGTTTCCTTTCAAATGAAATTTAATCAGAATATAATGTCTGGAATCATACCTCATATATTCAAACTACAAATAGGAGTTAAGTATATGGAAACAAACTAGGTGAAAGTGAAATCCCTCTGAAATGGCTACAGCAAGGATATTAAGACCGCAGCATGGAGTATTCACTCTTTCAGTCAAGTCCTGTTTGTGCATACAGCATTCTAATATAGATATTGTCTAAGTCCTCCTTTTGCCTCAAAAAATTGAATACAGCTTACTCATAGATACTTAATTTTGACATACCTGAAGAATGTAAGCTGATTCTCAACCTAAGAAACAAATTCCCAGTCAACTCTTTAACTCAAAATTAACTTGTGCAAGGTAATCACAGAACAAACAGAACCATAATATTTCATCTCTACTGCTAGGAGTGTGGCCACCGTAAATAAATTCTGACTGAGGAGCTGTTATTTCATTAAGGAAATAACTAAAATTCCCAATAGTCTTTCTAACCAATAAGCTGATTATCCGTAAATCAGTCAATACAGACAAGCTGTTGACAAGTTTAGTAGTTTGTCTTATCTCTGTTGTCTTAAAAATGAAATTATGCAGTCAGAAGGACCTCAGTACGCCAGGAGTTAGTATCTGGATCACTAAGATTTAAATACCAGTCATGTCTGAATGCGGTTGGGATGACAGAAAGGGAGGCAGTGAACAGGGCAGAAGTTGAGCTGATGCAAGGGAACCTATTTCTGTTGTCTTCTGCTCTGAAGCAAATTATGGCGTTGATCCAACCACACCTGACCTTCCTCAGAATTAAATTGTCTTAAAAAGTGATTTCAGGCTTACAAGTACTCAATGCATTCAATGAGCACTAAATTAAATAGGAAATAAAGTCACACAGCTGATCATGAGACCAATCCACTGCTGGTGAAGCTCCTCTGCAATTGCAATCATGGTCACTCTGCTTCATTGCTTCCAAGTTTCAAACACTGGTAGGTATCAGGGACATCTGAATTGTCACCTGATCAGTCTTCAGACTAGCCTTGGATTCAGAGAGAAATCCAAGGAAAGGATCTTGGACTGGGTTGAGTGTCATTGAAACTCTTTCTCC
The DNA here is from genome assembly GCA_016647715.1 of Pavo muticus. Lineage (NCBI taxonomy): Eukaryota > Metazoa > Chordata > Aves > Galliformes > Phasianidae > Pavo > Pavo muticus. The sequence continues at coordinate 2,581,665 of JACDJE010000306.1, forward strand.
TCATATAGAATTACAGAATTGCTTAGGTTGGAGGCATCATTAAAGATCAACTACTTCCAACCCCCTTTCCATGGGCAGGGTTGCTCCTCTGCTCCTCACCAGATCAGGATGCCCAGGATCCCATGCAACCTGACCTTGAGCACCTTCAGAGATAAGGAACCACAACCCCTCTGGGCAGCAGTGCCAGTATCTCATCACCGTCTCAGTAAAGAATCTCCTCCTCAAACCTAAATCTCCCTTCTTTTAGTTTAAAGCCATTCCCTCTCGTCCTATCACTATCAGACTGTGTAAAAAGTGGGTCCTCCTCCTGGAAAGCTTCAGCTCAGTTGACTCAAATGCTAAAATGTCTGCTTATGTAGCCCTGGCTCTCCACATGGAGAATGTCTTCTAGAAGAGCTGACTGCCATGCTAAAAGCATCTCACCTAATGTCAGGTATCTGAGAGGCACTAACGAGCCTATAGTTCTCAAAGGGCAGGAAAATGTTTAAGTATGTGACAACTTCAGCTATGTGTTTCTAGTCTGCAGCAGGATTCCATCAGAGCATTCAGTACTTAACATAAGCAAACAGTGTACTTGGCATAGTCACTGAGGTTATCAGTGGGAAGTAATGTGTCTTCTGCAAGTCACCTAGATCTTAGGTTATTGCTGGTCTTGTTATGGTTCTCCCTCTTATCCCACCTATCCCACCTCTTCTGTCCTCAATTGCTTCCAAATCTACTTATTTATATTATATTAAGGTCTAGAGAGGTGGTTGAGGCTCAAGCATATCTGTGCCAAATCCAGATCGGGATAGCCTTGCTTCCCAACACCTAACTCCCACTCTTAATAAATGACATATAGTGAGCTTGCAAAAAGGTGTAGGATAAGTCACTAGTTCAATGCCCTATCCCTAGTCAGTGGTGAAGGTAAATCTGACTCCAGGTTTTCTGACATCCTGTTCTTTGTTGCATTCCTGAGATCAGAGTGCCTCCCCAGGAAAAATCCCAATGTGCACATCAGCCTGCGTGGGCCTAAAGTGATCAAACATCACTCAATGCCAATCAAGCCTTGTGAGGAATTAAGACGAATCTATGTGAAGTTATTGAGAGATACTGTGTTTGCTTTTCTTTATCCCTTGGATAAATCCAGGAGCCTCTCCTTCTCTGACTTTGTATTATGCATTTGAAAGTGTTGTTGGAGCAGATCAAAACCTGAGGAAGCGAGATGGGTATTGTTTTGTGTGAGGGTGTTTTGAGGCCTCAGGTTGCTTATACAGCAAAATGAAGCAGCGCTGCCTGCTTTCTTTTCTTGCAAAGATCCTTTAGGAATTAGTCTGGCAACTCCAGCGCTAGAGAAGGACTCTTCCTTTGTTAATCACCTGGCTCTGTTTGGCTCTGAAACTCACTCGGAAGCTCCCTGTGTGTGCATTAACCAAAGGTACAGGATTATGTTTGTTTAATAATATAGTGGTGTCTTGCTGAACAACTGTAATTTCCATGTACTTATTGATCTTAATTTATAATGCCATTAGCTTTCTAAACTGCCATTAACTAATGATGGGCTCTGTAGGCTTAACAGCTCTTTCAAATCAGTTGCTGACAAGTGGGCCCCAGAAGCATTTGTCAAAAGGGTAATGGATCCCTATCAGAGTGGCAATAAATTAGGTTATAGTCTTATCAAATTAAACAATGGATGAAGGAAAATTAGCTATCAATAAAAATCTATAAAGCTGCCCTGATTATTCCCAGTCAATTATATCAATTAGAGATCAAACAGTGAACCCCCTGCAGTACGTTAAATAGAACTAACCGGGGCCAAAGGCGGCCAAATTGTGTTACAAAATGCAACACCACGGGCAGCTGTAGGAGATAATCATTACTGTCATTGACAAAGGAGCTGCTTTATTAGAAAGCTGGATATTGCCTGCAGGCAGGCTTCTGGCAAGAGGACAAAGGCTGTGCAGTGAGAAAGGGGAAAGAGGTTTGAATGCGGCTGGCAGCCTGAGGAGTGTGTTTGTGGCTGATAGCTCCCAACTTTTGTCATTTAAAGCAGGCTGGGCTTCATCAGATAGTGCTAAGCCCTCTGAGAAGTGACTTCGTCAGGAGACTCCTTTCCTTCCCTCCTTTTGTCTTACAAAGCTATGCTGTTCATCTTTTCATGAGCAACGCCCAGTACTTTTGAGAAGTAAACTCAGTGTAGTGCTATTATGGTCCAGGCTACAACTTTAGGCTGAGACTTGGAGGCTGTGCTAAAAAGCATCTAGCCCAAGAAGCTGTGCGTTCTAGAAATTGCCTCAGAGATCTGAACAGATCTTACCTTTTCTGTCAGTCTTTGCACCTATGCTAAGAGAAGGGTCTCCTACCCCTCTCATATAGGGATACAGGTGCTGAATTAACACTGCTCCATTAAATAACTGAAGATGGACTGTCCAAGGGTGGAGTGATCTGCTCATGTCCACGCTGTTCTGTATCACAGCTCTTCTCTCCATTTACATGCCATGTCACCTTCTGTCATTTCCCACCTATGCTGCTGTCCCCCGAGGGGAGCTTAGAGAAGAGATTGAACATTGGGCACCGCAATTCATGCTTTGGTATTAATTTGAGGCGTGCACAAGATCACCTTGATAACTCCCAGAACATCCTATATTCTCCATCTGTTTTTGTGATGTCAGCAGTGCAAACAGCTGTCTGTGTGAATTTTATCCTCAAGCACAGAATTCCAAAAAGCTATAGGAGGACTGCACATGTCCTAAAACTTTATGGGATGTTAATATTGGAGGAAACCTAAGCTTCAGCTCTTCATAGAGCCACTGAATGTGTCGATCTCTTTGAGAGATGCGTTTATACATCTCTCTTCCTGGGAGGACCTTCCTTCAGTCTCATTGCCACTGGAAATCTCAGCTATGCAGTGCCCTGTTGCTGCGGGATGGCAGCCATGACGTGGCTCCTGCCATCTTTCTGTAGAAAGTCGCAGTATCACATCGGCTTTCTGTGAAGTGATTTGCATTTGATAAGTGGGAAGAATGATTTGTGGATCATTTTGCTTCCTATTGTTATCGTAGAGCAGTTGATCAAGAAACTCTCTAAGGCTCAAGTTGGAGTGTTAGAAAGTAGGAATTCTTTATAACAGTGCTGGAGGCGTGGAAATAGTCTCCTCTAATCATACATACCTTGCACAAAAAGGTCTTCAGTTTATATATGTTCAAAGTCTTGTGGAACCTTCCTTAACTATTCAAATACAAAGTCTGGTGGAACCTCCCTTGTCTATTCAGTACAAAGTCTTAGGAACCTCCCTTATCTGTTCAATACAAAGACATAGACCCTAAACAAACTACAAGGTTGTCCATTAAAGGATTTAACAAGCTGTAACTCGGATCACCATTCTCCACATATGGCTGTCTGTAGATTCAGCGGAGTAAACTCAGTGACTTAGGTGATCCCTTTTAACCTTCCCCATTTGTTGAAGCATTTCTTTGGGTCTGGCCTTGAGACAAAGAGACTCTTGAGTACATTAGCAATGACACAGAATTTGGGCTGCACTGACCCAGCGCAGAATTAGGTAACTGTGGTGCTCCTGGATCATGACTTGGACCACGCTCTGCTTAGTGTTGGCCATTGTTACCTGCAGGAGCAGCTGAGTAAAGAGATTTTTTATTCTTCCTGCAGGAAATGTGGGACTAGATTTGGGAGAAAACAGGTTTTCTTTTAAAATTAAATGCTCTTTTACTCTTTTCTTCTTTCTTTTCTAAATTGACACAGACATGCAAGAACACTTACTGAATACCAAACTCTTTTCACATAAGAGAGCAGAAAGAGGCACAGGTCACGACTTGACAACCTAGGAAATACTGAAAATGAGATCACTGAATTATCTCTGAATCAGCCCATTTGTGATAACACTTCACAGGCAGTTCTTCATGCTGTAGTTGTGGCTTATAAAATGTCCTGAGAGGCTCCTATCTAATCTCTCCTTTGAGCTAAGTGATGCTCTCTCAATATAACAACAGGGCAGCAGTTATGGGTTGTGAATTGAATGTAACAATTGAATTCTTTCTACTTTCACATCAGCTACTGAAATATTAAATGTATTTATTTGTTTGTTTGTTCTGCCCTTATGTTTTGTATTTAGACTATGCAAAGCAGAACTTTAGGGGTATAGGGCTCACAGTCTGGACTAACCTCCCACGGGTACACAAGCGTTCGCTAAATGGAGGTGAAGATGGTGAAATTCAGTCCTAAATGAATGCCAGGATGTAACTGTTCAGATTTTTGATCCTGCTCAGACTTCTGAATATTCATTATTGCAAGCCTAAAACTCACCCCTTTCAAGTTGGAGGTTGTGGACGGCTGATTGGAGGTTGTGGAAGCCCCATCCCTGCAGGCATTCAAGGCCAGGCTGGATGTGGCTCTGGGCAGCCTGGTCTGGTGGTTGGCGACCCTGCACATAGCAGGGGGTTGGAACTAGATGATCATTGTGGTCCTTTTCAACCCAGGCCATTCTATGATTCTATGATTCTAAGACATGAGATCTTCATGCTTTTTGAAGCCAGATATGCATCAGTACTTGCTGGCTGGGGCATGAATGAACATTTGGTAGAAAAGCCAATGAGAAAAGAGGAATGGAATTCTGTTGGCATATCCCTCTTTGAGCCTCTTCGAAACTTCCTCTTCAGACATAATGTTTTCTTCCCTTGTTTTTCCTTTTTTTTCTTTTGTTGGCAAATGTCAATTTAAAAATATAGGATTCTTCCAACTGTCATTAATAAAGCAAAGAGGAGGAAATCAGAATGTGCTAACAGCAAAAAATCTACATGTTTCTTTCAAAAGTATGGATTTTGTGTAGGAAAGGTTGTAAGCAGTTCAGTAATTCTGAAAGAGTAATTTGATTTATTCCATATCCAAATGGGAAATCACAAGAAATTGCGCACTAAATTGTTGCAAGGAGATCTAGATTAAGCAGTGAACCCCATTCTTCTCTCCCCTGCCAAATCATATATATTTATCAAAATATTTTTGTACGTGAAGAAGAAATACTTGGAAAGACTGCCTGGGGAAGCTGTGGAATAACCATTAGTGAAAATCTTACAGAACAGGTTAGAGAAATGTCAATATGAAATTGGAGAGGGAGAGGGAGGACCTTCCTTGTGGAAGGTGAAATGCCTAGTTGCCATTTTGAAATTTTCTAAATTTGTTTTGATGGTGGCCAAATAGATTCTCAGGATCGTTGCCAGTAGCTATGTTAAGACCTAATCAATAATAAATGTTAAATGACAATACAATACACAGAGAGGCAGCAATTCCAATGCTGAGCATCTGAAATACAATCGATCACGTTGTTCTTAACAAGGTTTATTTAGAGCTTGAAAAATTCAGTTCTAATTGTGGACAGTACAGCAGGACATCCAAATCTGGGCAGCACTGTTGGAAGGAAAATATGAGCAAAATACCATTTCTGGGTTGACGTTGCCAATTTAAGTCTAATCGTTGGCAGCCCAGCCATGCAGAGGTGATATTAAATGTGACTTTTTTTAATTTCCTCTCACCTAGCTGCTTTCTTTTTGTGTTTGGCAGCCTCTGCCCAGTGAATCGTCATTCCTAAGGCCTTGCTGCGTGTACCTGAGCATCACCAGCACTCCTAGCTTCACCTATGTAACCTTACAGGAGTCAAGAGGCATCTATGCTGTTAAAGCTTTAATTTCATAGAGAGTAGAGTTAGTGCTTGAGGTGGTGGAGGGTGACCACTAGACTGCCTTCTGGGAATGGCCCCAGGTCTGTGCTAAACCCTAGGCTGCGCCTGAACACTTATTTGGGTCACAGCTAGCTGTAGGAAGTACAATCAATTAACAGAACAGTTGACCAAGGTCTAGTTACAAGGAGCATGCCCAGGAACCATTTAGTATCAATGTAGATAAGAGATTTGCCACAGTATTGCAGTGTTCAAAATACAGAAATGCCTTGTAACAAGTTGGGAACTAGGGATCTAGCACTATTTAACCTTTAAGGTCACTCAGAAAGCCTGTGGTATAGCAGGAAAATAACTTCTCCTCTCCTAAATTTCCTTAAACATGAACATTTCAGATTTCTAGACCTCTGAACAACACAGAAAGCATGCATAACCCTTCCAGATGGCAGGTACATAAAGGCTTGTGTGCGACTCAGAAAAGTGCATTATTCAGTCTGCTATTTAGGAACACACATTCCTGCTCTGCGCATAGTAAGAGATTCATCTTTTCCAATCTTTTCTCATATGAGTCCTTGGAACAAAATTTTCTATATATTTCTGAGTAATCTGACTTCTCTGAAAGATGGATGGATTAGATGTTGCACCAAGGGACATGGTTTAGAGGGAATATTGGTGATAGGTGGATGGTTGGACTGGATGAGCATAGAACCATAGAATAGAATGGCCTGGGTTGAAAAGGACCACAATGATCATCCAGTTTCAACCCCCCTGCTAAGTGCAGGGTCGCCAACCACCAGACCAGGCTGCCCAGAGCCACATCCAGCCTGGCCTTGAATGCTTCCAGGGATGGGGCATCCACAACCTCCTTGGGCAACCCGTTCCAGTGCATCACCACCCTCTGGGTGAAAAACTTCCTCTAAAAGTGGGATTGGAGGTTAGGGTTAGAGTTAGATCTTAGATCTTAGAGGTCTTTTCCAACCTTGGTGTTTCAGTGATTCTATGAAAAAGTTTAACTCCTCAGATTCCAACTTTTTATCACGCAGATCGCCTGGTCCTCATTTCCTGCTCTGACAGCATTAGCTAGAAGACAGATAGGAGGCCAGAAAGCAGCTAATGATGCAAAGTTGCTGGGAAGAACTTTCTAAAACAGCCCAAGGACTGAGATATTTAGATCCACGAAGGCATGCAGCGGAGAGGAATCCTGGGTCACTAATCTTCACTTTTAGCAGACTACCTCTGCAATTCAACTCAAGGGCTCCTCTCTGAGCGGTGAGACAGAGCATCAGGCACCAGCACTTACTTGCAGATGTAGAGAAAGTGGGATGGGTGCATAGAGGAGGGAAGGGAAGGGAAGTAATTTAGCATCTGGCAAAATGGATTGTGAACACATAGAGAACGTTATACTGATAAGACTTCTCTCTGTCTCCCTTTCCCTCTCTCTCCTTCTTTTATTAAAGGCCTAGGCAATTTAAAAGTGGAGACTGTGTATCCCACTTAATAGCATTGCTGTTAATCTTCTCACCAGTCAGCTCTGAGCTCTAAGTATCGAACGCACAAAACCCTCCTCCTGTCACCAGCTGTGGTTGGGGAGTGACTGTCCTCAGGGGCTCCCAGCCTGAAAAAAAATGAAAGAAAAAAAAAATTCACCACTGAGAAAAGGCAATAACAGGAGTCTGTTGTTGTCTAACCTGCCATATAAATGAAACAATCAAAGAAGACAACAAAGGAAACTCCACTAACATCCAGAGGCAAAAGCAGTTTGCTGTAATATATCCTGGCTTGGGGAAGTATTTTTAGCCAAACCCCTGTCTTTTTTTTTACCAGACACACACAATCTCTTTCTAATTTTGATTAAGAGGGGAAAAAAATCCAAACAAACAAACACAAAACCTCAAAGACAGGTGGGAAAGAATGGGAAGAAGCAGCCTGCTGCAAGAGAAAGCTGAATTAAAACAAATCATTGAGACCTTTGTGTGTATAGAAAGAATGTAAACCCAAATTTATTTGTGTATCTTAGTAGAGAATGTGAAAATTAGTTTCTCATATTAGCCCTGTTCAGCTCATTGAAAGACTCAGTCCTCACTGGTATTTAATGTTTGTATTGTGATAAAAGGTGCTAGCAGCCTGCAACCCTGTTGTGCTTGGAAGTGTCATGACATAAAAGAAGAAGACGGTTCTGACCTCAAATTTATGTATATATTTATATAAACTTTTATGCTCAATATATGCAGACACACACATGCATATATACAAGCATGCATATGCAAGCATACTATGCAGTATATGTTATGTGCATACATTGCACATTTAAATCATAATAATGAAACCTAATTAAAAAATATTCTTGATTTGGGTTTGGAGATTCAATTTGAGATTTCCATCTCCAAGCCTGGCTCCCGAGCCACGATTTTCTCACATAGCTACAGAACTCCCAAGGGTAAAAGTAAAAACAGCAGCAACAACAAAAACTGATACTCCCCATTCACTGTCAAACCCTGAATTAGCAGCACTGGAGAAATGAACCTGTGTAGCAGCTTAAGGCTGTGTGAGTGATTTATGGCTGGCACCCACAATGAACACCGGTCAATCCAGCCACAGTTGGAGCACTCGGCTGGTAGGGACAATCCTTTAGATCTGCCCCACCCATTATTTGCAGTCTTAGGACTATCAAGCACAACATGGATATGTGTCAGCACATCTAATGGTGTTCCTGTATAAGTGTCATGACATCTAACTTTTGAGAAGACATCTGCATTTGAGCTAGTTGTCCAGACTCTTCTTGTTTGTTTCTGGAAGCAAGTGGCTGCCTCTTAGGTACAGCTCTTTTAACCTAGTTCAGATGACCTCTTTTTAGAAGACACAGAAGATACCTGTAAGGTAACTGTACCTCAGTCTGGTTTCAGTAAAAGGAATGATTTGTATTCTGTAGGTAGACTACTCAACAGCCTGAAGCACATTAACGGGAAATGTGGTTTGAATGATATCAAGGTGAGGTTGACCACAGTGCTCTCCTGGTCCAAAGAGAAACCAATTTGCTTGTTAATGTCTCTACTTTGAGGAGAAAGTTCATGATGTGCATCCTTGAACTGGCCTGTATACCCTTGAGAAGGACATGACTTCGCGTGGTGTATACATTTTCCACATGGCACATGTGCTTTCTGGATGGTCTTCTGGAGGCATCTGATCATCTTCACTGAACATATAGGGAATATATACCCCTAAATTTGCTACTTCTTGTTGTCTCTTTGGAATCAAAACATGAAGTTCTATCCATTCATGCCCTTCGGTATAGAGGTTACAGGTTCAATACCATGTCATGACCAAAGGCACTGTCACTACAAAGCAAAACTTCAGTATGAATTCCTGTTAATTGGATAACAGCCCAGAGCAAAGTAAGAGTTGTTAAGGGACGTTCAAAGTAAGTTGGCAGCTCAGAGCCATCAGCCCCTTAAAATCTATCAACCATCTTTCAGGAAGTTATTTAACAAAAATATAGTTGGTTTTTTCATCATCATCATCATCATCATCATCATCAACAACAACAAAACAAACCAAAAAATGAAAGTGTTCCTGTTGTACTGGCAGTTTTGGCTGACAGCCACTGCACTACACTGGTTTCCTTGCTGGTGGAAATAAAAACTGCTATTCACAACTGTGTCAGTACTTGGAAGAAATACCCCCTTGCTTTGTAGGAAGGTTTTTGAAGGTAACTGCAGACATTTCCAAGGAAGTACCTTCATGCCAAAGACGTCTTTTGCTAATTAATAGATCAGTTTTATTAAAATGAGACCATTTTTGCCATGCCCAATGGATAAACAGTGGGCAAACCATCCCCTCTAATATTCTTTATTAGTGTGCTTATATCCATTTGTAATTCAGAATTCTTAAGTCCGTGACACACTATTCCTGCTATTAATCATTCATCAGACTTTGATAAAATCTTGAGAAATCTATCCACCTCCCTACAGAATGCCTGCATGCTGACGGACTCTCCTGGGCCTGCTACCGGAGACCTGCTGCTTTCACCCAGACTTGCACCGTGGCTTCTCCCCGGACCTACCCGATACCTGCACCGTCTTGCTGCCTGAGACCGGCCCCGCTGCTGCTGCCCTCCTCCCCTGAGCCTCTGCCCCAGACCATCGGACAACGCGACCTCTGCTGGATCCTGGTGGTGACTATCCCCGCTTTACGCAATTCTTGCTTCTTTCCTATCTTTTCTATCGCCAGCCTTCCCTTCCCCATCACCTTAATTAGTAATAGTGTTCGTCCTCCACTTCCCCATCTCCCTAATTAGGATTTGTAATAAACCTGGTCTGACCAACATTTGAACCGTTGTTTCTTAATCTCACGTTGGGTATACATACATTAAAAGAACCTCATCTCCCTCCTATAAATTGGAGCGAGACATTTTAGAGCAAGTCCAGGAGGGAGAGAGGCAGGTCGTGAGGCTTCTGTTGTCAGGAACCCTCCTTGTTCTTCATGAGGCTTCTGTTGTCAGAAAACCTCCTTGTTCTTCTTCATGAGGCTTCTGTTGTCAGAAACCCTAAAAACCATGGTTGTTTGTCCCTTTTTTATCCTTCTTCTTCTGCCTACGTGACATTCCTGGGCGCTTGGGTAAGAGTCATGTGCAGCACCTCCTGAGAGGGCTATCTCCTTCGAGATAAGCCCACACAAAAGAGTGCTTCCCGGCCATTAATCTGCAGTTTACCTCTCTTTCTTTGCCCCTGGCCTTGTCCATCTGTGCCCCTCAGACAAAAGATTTCTCAACCTTTGCCCAGGACTTGCCTGGACTTGTCCATCAGTGTTCCTCAGCAAGCTTTGAGGCAATGGTATAAAAATAATAATCTCTTACAACCTCCACAAAGTGCAACCAACAGGTTGACAAAACACGTGTTGTGACCGGAAAGTCGCATTAATGTTCTGTTTCTTTTATCTGCCCCTCTCTGAACTTTAAGTTATAATTACACAATTCTGGTAATGTTCTAAGCTGTAAAAGTGAAAAAAAAATAAGACTCTTGAGAGCTTCTGTGTGGAAGGCTGGCTGGCAAACCATGAGAAATGGGGGAAGAGGGTAAGAAGTATGCTCTTAATGCAAGCTCAGTGTGAATGGATGTAAATAATTATGAGTGACTGAAACTGAATTTAGGCTATTTTTAAGCAGTGATATCAGGAAACTTGAAGCTGCCCTGGAGACCTCAGAAGTGGACACCTCCTGCCCTTCATGTCCAGCACTGGCACTTGGGGATGCAGTAGCACTAACTAGGTGGGTGAGATGGGATCAGGAGTGGGCACTCACACTTTGTGGGTTGTTAGCTGATGGAAACGGTCACTTTGTTAGATGGGTTTGGAAGTCAAAGATGTTAGTGGTGGCACTAACAAGGTGGGTGTGATGGGGTCAGGGACACTCACACTTTGTGGGTTGTCAGCTGATGGAAATGGTCACTTTGTCAAATGGGTTTGGAAGTCAAAGATGGATGGAAGTGGTGTGCCCTCTCTCTATATATCACTGCATAAAGAAATGCATGCATTTAAGCCTTAATGACCCAACAGGGCCACCTTACTCAAGTTGACTCATGAAGACAGCAAGCGCCTTATGCCCATTTTCCCCCTTTTGTCTCGCAGCTGCGTTGAGATTTAAACACCATTTCTGCAAAGCTCCGTGCTGTTTGCTTCAAGGCCGGCTGACAGAGCTCAGCTTGGATCCCCTACCCGTCGGGAGCCGACAAGCAGCTCACACTCACAGATCACACACAGCTGAGTGATGTTCCGAGACCCCCTCGTTCCCCCAGCCCCGCGCCCTGCGAGACGACATTAGCGCTGGGTAATGATCTGTAAATGTGTCAGAACTGTGCCACCTAGTGACACCGCTGCCTCGTTCCTCTGGTGAAGTCACACTGCTTGCACAACAGCAAGCCGTAATATAATTAGTGCTAATTTGGTTTCTCGCTAGCTGGATGCTGCACAGCGCTCTGCTCAGCCCCTCTCCGCTTCTGCAGAAGACTTTTCTTAACGTAATAAGAGCTTCATTAGGCATTTGTTTCCTCCATTTTTGATTGTATGAGACAATTTTTTTTTTTTAAATAAATTTAATTTTTTTTTTTTTGTATCATCTGCGCATCAGAACGATACTGAACTGCTTGAAAGCTGTCACAGGAAGCAATGTCATAATGAAGTGTGCTGGATTTTTATAGCTAATAACAAGAGCTGATAGGCAAGCCTGATAGGACCTCCCCCCCCTCACCCCCCTCCATTAAATAAACAAATTAGGAAGAATTTCTTCTAAGAAAGGGTGGTGAGGCATTGGAATGAGCTGCCCAGGGAGGTGGTGGGGTCACCGTCCCTGGAGGTGTTCAATGTGGGGATGTGGCACTGAGGGACGTGGTCAGTGGGCATAGTGGGGTAGGCTGGGATTGGACTGGATGATCTTGGAGGTCTTTTCCAACTTCAGTGAATCTATGATTCTATGAAATTCCTTTATATAAAAACACATTAATTTCAACAAAGTTTCCATTTCTAAAACTTATTAATACTCATTTTCCAGTTGCCAACTCTCTCTGTTTCAAAGTCCTTTAAAACAAGATTCTGGGTTTCGCTTGGAAATATCTTTTTTAGAATTAATTTATACTGCAAAAATATGAAATAAGTAAACTATTTTGATTGATCCAAACCAGTTTGGGCGAATCTGAACATCTTTCTTTGCTGTTGTTTTTACTTTTGCTGAGATTTTATCTTTTGCTGTTAATGCAGTGCAAGAATACTTTAGAGGACTAAATACTTACCTTGGTTAAAAAAAAACCCAAACAACTGTTTCCAATTAACTTTCTTTATAACAGTCAATGGCAGAAACATTAGATTCATAGAATCTTAGAACCATTTGAGTTGGAAGGGACCCTTCAAGGCCATCTGTCCCACTCCCTGCACTGAGCAGGGACACCCACAGCTCCATCAGTGCTCAGAGCCCATCCAGCCTGACCTTGGCTGTCTGCAGGGATGGGGCACCACCGCCTCTCTGTCAACCTGTGCCAGTGCCTCACCACCCTTATTATAAATAACTCTTTCCTCATATCCAATCTAAATCTCCCCTCTTTTACTTTGAAACCATTTCCCATGTCCTGTCACAACAGATTCTGTCCTTCTCTTTCTTACAGCCACCCTTTAAATACTGCATTAATGTATATTGTGTAACTGAAGTCATTTTTGAGGTGGTGCACTGGGAGAGTCCAGAAGGCAGTAAACAGCCGAGCTGATCAGACAACAGATTTAAAATTGACAGAAGGTTGCACTTCTTTTTCCTTTGTTTGTTTGCAGTTTTTGTTTGTTTTTCATAAAGCACAATCACACTGCAGAAGTCACTGCCTTGAGATATTGTGGAAGCTTAAAGAATAAATCATTGAGGGGGAAAAAAAAAGGAGGCAAATTCAGAAGAAAAAAAAAAATCACAGATTCAAAGAGTGTTGAATAATCTAGATTGGAAACGTCCTCTGGAGTTCACCGGATTGAATACCCTGCTCAAACTAAGGCCACCGTGGCTGTCCTCATATTTCTGTGTTCTTACAGTGTGTAAAAGTTGAACGGTGATTACCTGAAGCATCCCCAGATCTCGGTGGTTGCATGCTTGGAAGCCTTTGGAACAGCACAATGTCCAGTTATCAAATGGACAGGATGAAAATGCTGGGAATAATATCCCATTAAAATCCCTGCTACTGTGGTATCAAAAACTGAAAGGAAAAAAAAATATTATTATAAAGTCAGAATGCTTCTTTTTGGCTAAGCTGCATGCAGCTCAGTGCAGACTTCTCTGCAGAAGCTGATCGTCCTGGACTCTTTTATTGTAAAGAAATTGGCACCAGTAGGAGTGATTCATCTCAGCTTAGAGACAATGCCTAAAATAGGTCTGGCTAATATAGCAGAAAAGTTTTTTCTTTACTGACTATAGAGAAACTCTAGGATCATCTCTAAATAGCTCTTATTTTGGAATTTGAAGCAAATTTTCTATTTTAAATTTCTGTGGCTGAAATTGCTAAAATTGTCAAAATAGCACATTTTCCAACATTAATGAGCAAATTTCCAAAATTAAACCTGAAATAATCTCAGTAAAAATGATATATATTGAAAAAATACATATAATGCATATTAAAAAGTGATACATATAGCTGATTATTTGAATATCAATGCCTTTGACTTGTATTGTCCCATCAGTTGCTATCAAACTATATTCCAAGGAAGGCCAGCATCTTTGTCTCTACTTTTGAAACATGGTAATTACGGCACAGAGGGATCGTAGGATCATAGAACAAGTAAGATGACTGGAAAGGATACTTGGAGATCCAGTCTCTCACCAGAAGTAAGCTATTGCTGATGCTAGACAAGGCTAGCCATGGTTTTGCTTTAACAAAGTAATGAAATCCATGGGCCCCATTTCCAGTGCTACATGGTCTCTTAATGAAAAGAATTTTACTAACACCCAATCTAAGGCTTCCAAGCTGCAATCCATGGCCTTCACTGTTCTATCGTCAGCTAGGGTCAATTTAGTGGTGTCATTCCATCACAGGTACAGCACTTTGCACTTCTGCTTATTGAACTTAACAAAGCTCCTTTTGATCCAGTATTTAAATTATTATTAAATCTCTGGGTTAAAGCACTGCCATTAGGTTTGTCAATCACTCCTTCCAGTTTAATAACACCTGTAAATTTGTTGAGGGTGTTCTCTGTCTTATGGGCCAGGTCACTGATGAATATATTGAGCTATATCAGTTCTAGAATGACCCTCAGCTTTCTCTGCTTTGTTTAAAACAACTGTTATCTAAAGATGTTGATTGCTGATCCTTTGAACCTGATGTTTCAGTCATATTTCAACTCATTCAATAGTTTGTTTGTTCAGCCCATAGTTCTAAATAAAGAGTTCTAAATATGTAAGAATTCTGTGGGACAATGCATTAAAAGCATTTATTAGAACGTGCTATATTATATCCTCTATTCTTCTCTAATATAAAACATGTATTTTCATTAGAGAAGGTAATCAAAGCCTTCAAATAGGATTTCCCCCTGGTAGATCACCGCTGACTATTCTGAAAACCTTCTTGTCCCTAATGTGTTTGGAAATGATTTGGAAATGCTCCATGACATTTCCAAAGAGTACAGGCCTGACTGTTTCATAGTTCTCCACTTTCCTGCCAATCTTGAAGATGAGAAAAATATTAGCTTTTTTTCATTCACCAACAACCTCCTACGATAGTGTGATTTTTCATAAATGATAGAGAGCTCCTCCAGCCACATCACCTAAAAATTTCAATATCCTCAAATATATCTAATCTGGTCCTGTGGACAGGACTTGCATTTTCTCTGAACTTCCTTCTGCTACAGGCACATCTACATATTTCCTTTTTGCTGCTTTTATTCTTTTCTGTCATGGTTGACTTTTTATTGTTTCATCCCCAGGAGTTCAAGCAAAGCTTCTTTGCTCCTCCTTTGCTACTTTCCTTTGTTTCCTCTCCTTGTATGCTCTCTTTTGGCATTTCACTTTATCAGTAAGTTCCTTGACTAGCCAAAGAGACCTTCTGAAATTCTTGCTTTATCCACACAAATAGACTGTTTGTTTTAGAGCTCTTGGCAAGAATCATAGAATCATAGAATCACTGACGTTGGAAAAGACCCACGGGATCATCCAGTCCAACCATTCACCCATCACCAATGGTTCTTGCTAAACCACGTCCCTCAACACAACATCCAAACGTTCCTTGAACACCTCCAGGGTCGGTGACTCCACCACCTCCCTGGGCAGCCCATTCCAGTGCCTGACCACCCTTTCAGAGCAGTAGTATTTCCTAACGTCCAGCCTGAACCTTCCCTGGTGCAGCTTGAAACCATTCCCTCTAGTCCTATCACCAGTTACACGAGAGAAGAGGCTGACCCCCAGCTCACTACAACCTCCCTTCAGGTAGTTATAGAGGGCAATAAGGTCTCCCCTGAGCCTCCTCTTCTCTAGACTGAGCAATCCCAGCTCCTTCAGCTGCTCCTCATAAGATTTGTGCTCCAGACCCCTCACCAGCTTTGTTGCCCTTCTCTGGACACGCACCAGGGCCTCGATGTCTTTCTTACAGCGAGGGGCCCAAAACTGGACACAGTACTCGAGGTGAGGCCTCACCAGTGCTGAGTACAGGGGGACAATGTTTTCTTTAAAGGCGTGTCAGCTCTCCCCAGCACCTCTCCTATTTCTTGGAGGATTCTGAATAGCAATTTCCGCTGATCTTGTCTGATCTCTGAGACGTACCACCAGCTCTTCCCTACTGGGTTAGAGCCTTGCCTCTAGTTGGCCTTTCTAGTATTTGCATCACAAAATGTCTTGTCTGAGGACATCTAGACATTTTTTGTTTTTTGTTTTCTGTGCAGTATTAAATGAAAATGTTCTATAAACATGTGCAAGCAATGGAGAGATTGAAAGATGTGTGCCCATCTCTGAAGATGTGTGCCCATCTTTGTGCCTTATTCTCTCAAGATGGCTAAAAACCATCTTACCTTACTCAAGAAAAACAGCTGTATGTTTGCCAAGGTCAGCAAGATGCAAAGAGATTTGCTGAGGGCTATATTCCCCTGTCTGCTCCATTCTGCTAATTTCCACTTCATATTCAGCAATCTGTCCACACATGGGCCTATTAAGGATGTCAGCAAGAATTCCACAAGCACAAGAGAAGAGCCGGGCCCTTCTAAAGTTAGTTGCACAAGTTAAAACTGCTCAAGGGCAACTTCGACTTACGCATTTAGTTCCTTTTGATAAAATGATATATGTATTCACAAACTGCAATTTCATCTGTCAGGACAGAAAAACTGTAAGTGAGAAGAACACAGGGTTGATATGGATTGCTTAAGTTACTGGATGTGGGTCATCCTTCATCACAGATAAGCATATCATATGATGCTTATTATAAAGTTTTCTTTGTAGATGTAACATGGTCTTGCTCTTCTTGTCTCTTTACACATGATGGAGTTTTCTTCCTATTGTTTATTCAGTCTTCCTTTCCAATTCTTCCAATTTGAATTTTTTCAGCTTGTCCCTTTGACATTCTTCTTTCTTCATTGCCATCCTTACCTCTGTGTTTGAATGAGATAAGAAACTTTGGATACAGCTTTGCTTGAACACACAGATAAGATTCTGCAAAGATTATATTTTAGACGTACCCATTTCTCCAGACCTTGCAGCTTTCTTCCTTCCTTTACAAGCTTTCTCAGCATCCCTGCCTCCCCTTTCAACATCCACATTTTACTTTCTTAGAATCACAGAATCATTAAGTTGAGAAAGACCACTAAGATCATCTACTCCAACCGTCAGCCTACCAGTAATCGCCCACTAAAATATGTCCTTCAATGCCACATCTCCACAGTTCTGGAAAACCTTCAGAGATGATGACTCCACTGCCATCCTGGCCAGCCTGTGCCAGCGCATCACCACTCTTTCAGAGAAGCTTTTCCTAATATCCAACCTGAACATCCCCGGTGCAACTTGAGGCCATTTGCTCTTATCCTTCGTCATCTCTTCCCGGAACTACTCCTTCTTTCCCACCAGCTCATTAGTTTAGAGACAATATTTACATTTATTCTGCTTCTATATATTGCACATGCATATATGAATTTTAATATATAATGCTTTATGAAAAATGCTTTTCATATACACACTTTCTTACCACTGTGCCTCAGTGGCTGAAAACTAGTGAACTAGAAGTTCTTTTATGCCCTGAAAAGCTTTTCAGGACTTCATTTATCTACTTACCTACCTACCTATCTACCTATCTCTCACTACTGAACTACCAACACAATAGCCTGGGTGGACTGTCTCCAAGGCTTCGGTAGGAGATTCTGAAACTAAGACAGTGATGAAAATGGTCCCACCATTCAGAAGGCAGGGAGGTGTTTATAGAAGCAACTGTAAAATGGTTGGGTTCCAGTGATTAAGTTTTCATGCTGCTCATGAGAAATGCCAAAAGCTCTTCTGCTAGAAGTGACAAGGATCTGAACACACTCGCTGTTTTTAGTTCTTTGGCAGAGTCTGAGACCCTGACCGAAGCTGAGATCCATTACATTGAGCACTGTTCAAGCAACTTACAGTGAAGATAAGTTGTTGCCACAAACAATTTATACTCATTTAACGCATAAAATGTGTTATTTGCCAGCATGACAGTGTTATTATGGAGTGGTGGTAGAGCCCTCCCATCAAACAAGGAGACAGGATCACAGTGTGAAATCTTTTCATGTCTCTTCTCATGGTTCTTCCACCCAATGGGTTTCAATCAAGAAATATGACAACTTCACAGCCCCAGACAGCATGGCTGCAGGTCACATGGGGAATGAGGAGGTGCTATTTACATGTCAAAATAACTGATGGGAACATTTCTGTGACTACATCAAAGGAACTTCTCATTATCTTTGTTATTAAATGCTTCTGTGTTGCTAAGAAGGGGGCAGGTTAATTGGAAAAATTATGTTTAAACTTTATAAACAGAGAAAGCATGAAATCCATCATTTTAATAAATGTTATCGTGTCCCTTGGATCTAATAGATCTTAACTGATGCACAGTATCATTAAGTTTAATTTAAGAAACTACCCCTAGAGAGGTTTTTTAAATCAATTGGAGTCATGTTCTCAAACAATGTTAGAAATATTTGATTCACACTCATCCTCATCACAGAGCCAGTCTCCTGAATAAAGCAGCAGAAGAAAATATCCCATTTGGCTATCTCATCTTTCATACTAAAGGAAACTGAACATTTTTTTTTACCCAATATATTAAAATATCAATTCATCCATCAGTGCAATTCACTCACCTCTGAAGCAGATGTTTAATAGTGCAGTGCATAGAGACACGTTAACTAGATCCAAATAAATTATTGCCTGAAATTAACCCTTTTCCCTTTCCAGAAATGAGTAACAAATGTAGTTGTATTTATCTCCTGTATTTATGCTGATTCTTAAATATTTTAAAAATAGCATAGCCAGACTTTTAGCTGTTCACCTTACCCACTAATTGAGCATTTAGGAAATAAGAATGACCATCAGAGCTGCAACCAGATAACTCTGGTTCTCTTTTTTTGACTGCTAACACTCTGAGTAGTGAGCACCAGACAAATATAAGTTACTTCAAAGGGCTGAAAAAGGTTTAGGAATAGCAACATGCTGAAAATCTCAGGCATCAGATAGGCAAGGCCAAGGATTTTAAGAAACTGAGTGTAAAGTTTAATGCTTGCTCTTTAAAATAATTTCTTATAGTGATTTATAAATCTAAAGGTACCAGAAAAGACTTTTTACAGGAACAGCAGAAGTCTGAATGATTCCTGCTTTGAAGTGCAATTAGTCATACCATAGAACTGGATAGAAGGAAAGAATAAGAATCAAAGAGTCACAGGGTCCCATCCAGCCTGGCCTTGGGCACTTCCAAGGATGGGGCACCCACAACTCTGAGCAGCAGTACCAGGGCCTCACCATCCTCATTAACTCATAGAACAGTAACATAATGCAAAGAAGTCTGTAGGAGAACTTTAGGAGGAAGTTTTTCACACAGGGGATGGTGACACACTGGAACAGGTTGACCAAGGAGGTTGTGGATGCCCCATCCCTGAAGGCATTCAAGGCCAGGCTGGATGTGGCTCTGGGCAGCCTGGTCTGGTGGTTGGAGACCCTGCACATAGCAGGGGGGTTGAAACTAGATGATCGTTGTGGTCCTTTTCAACCCAGGCCATTCTATGATTCTATGATTCTGTGAAGTCAGCTTGGAGAGGTGACTATGTGATAAATACTGTTTTCTTATTTTGCAGTAATTCCCCTGTGAAAGAAACCTCAAATACGCTTTGTTATTTTTGTACACTTATAGTTAACCTCTTCATGCCTTCCCAGTCTCTGCAGCCAAGTGCCAGGCGGAGTCAAGAAAGCAAATCCATGGTTTAATACAATGACTGACACAGTTTAAAGGAGAACTTTTGCTCTGTGGACAGGGCAATTTGTGCTTTGAAGTGTCTTTGGTAGGTCATCATTCGTCAATGTCCTATTCAGGAGAGGTGCGCAAGCCAGGCCTAAGGTTACTGGAATCACTGTAGGGTTGGATGAATCCATCTTGCGTCCCTGTAATGCACAGGGACACCACAGCTAGATCAGGTTGCCCAGGGCCTGGTCCAGCCTTGCCTTGAAAATTTCCGGGGATGGGGCATCAACCACATTTCTGGGCAACCTGGCATGCCAACATGGCATAAGCAGAAAATCTCTTTTCTTCTCTGATCCACATTTCAGTGATTATTTTTTTAGATGAAAGAATTGGAAGGTCTATGATAATTCATGAAGAAAGGAAAAGATGTTTAGTTAATGGTTTAATTACATAATTAAAAGTGGCCCTACTGCCCTAAAATGACAGTCATGGGTTAGTTAATAAGATAGAAAAACAAAATATATCAGCCGTTGTTTTGATATATTCTTTATTCTCTGAGAATAGAAGGACATTGCTGCTCTCAGCGAGACCTACATTTATTCTTAACTCCTGGATATTAAAAAAAAGAAAGATGAAGAAGTCAAAGTTCCTGTTCATATCAATTCCTCCGAGCTGTGTGCACTAGGGCAAAGCATCACATATGCAGCTGCTGTTACTTGTATGAAATGATGCAGCACAAAGTCAAAGATCATCCTCCTCGAAAGAAGGCCTTGAGGATGTCAGGTAGATTGCAATATCTCGAAGCTCAAGTGCTCTTATGAATCAGGCTTCAGAAAGCATGAGATTAGTTTAGCAAACATGATCCTTAATAAAGGAGTACATTCTGGGTTCATTTTATTTGCCTTCTGGTTCCTGAGCACACACAGAAATAATGTACTCAGCCTTTTATCTTCAAACAGAGAGCCAAGCAATTTATTTTTATAAAATATGGCTGACCTTCCATGACGTGTTGGACTCAAAGATTTTGAAAGACACCAAACACACATAGCTGAAAATTTGGGAAGGAACTGGAGCCGCGAAGACTAATTGCCATTTGATATCCCTCACAGGTTCGTGTTAGTACTGGAAATAAAAGGAAAAAAGAAGATAAAGACAGGTCTCAAATCCTTTGGGAATATTGCAGGAGAGCATCCAAGTGCTCACAGATCTCCGGAAGTTCAAAGAATGGATCTACAGATTCTTCTGTAACTGAAGAACTACAGATTTATACTTCTCTAAAAGTCAAAACTGACCTCTGTGAATTGGGAAAGAGAGCATGAATGTGTCTTAAAATAGCTGTCACTGTTGGCTGTTCCATGTTAACAACAGACCTCACCATTTTTCGTAAGGATAAAAGAAAAAATAGCTCTAGTGGGTTTTAAACTGTAAGACGAACAAACAAACAAAACATTCCTTCCATGAGTTTCTTTCTTTCTTTTCTTTTTTTTAATAAATGTAGTTGAGGAATAACTGAAAGTGAAAATCTGTGGTCAGATTTTGTCATACCTGGTCTTGTTTGATAGTAATTTTCTGCATCGTGGTTGCTCCATTAATATAAATATTACTCGAGTTAATAGTGCTGCTGCACTGAGGAGTGGGTTAAGTAACATCGCCGTTGTGTATAAGAAGGAATATTCTAATCTGACCAGTTTTGGCATCTGTGCTGAAATCTGTTTGAGATGACTTCTATTGCTCGCTGTGACCTTGCTGTGTGTGACAGCATTACCGGTCTGAATTTATCCAAACCAACCTTCCACCACATGCCATGCCCTGGAAACATGATGCATCATGATCTTCTGCATAATACGTGGGCAAAAGCCGAGCTGGTTCAGTGGCAAGGGCTGACATTTACAACACAACAGAAAGGAAAACAAGCAAATGGACATAAGCCAACAATAGCAGCTCTTCAGCTTTGTTCACAATGGTTTGGTTGCTTTGATTTCTTTACTAAAGTCTGAGAGCTCACGATAGAACACTGCATGAATTGTTGGGCTGAGCCCTCCAGAGCTCAGTGTAAGCAAGGAGGGAGACAGCTGTCCAGGGTTGTTTCATCATCTGATTAAGGTGCTTTTGATAACCGGAGTGTAATTTTCATAAAGGTTTATTTCCATTCCAGAAATGGCATTATGCCACAAGGGGGTAGGGGTGTTCTGTTTAAAACCTTGCAGTGTATTCCTACAGACCCAGTGTTTCAATGCAAACAGCGTTGAGTATTATAAAAAGCAACACAGATTGAATCTGAACAGACATTTTCTATACAATCTGCGTTTCAACTACTGCTTTCCTTATAATTAACATCTGTTCATAGATATCAATCTGAGCAGCAAGGACCCCGTTATTTAAGAATCTTTCAGCCCAGGGAGTTCCTGGGGATGGTTCTGGAGGTGGAGAATGGGTAACCCGCAGGAAAAAGGATTTAGTTACAGGCAGCGCCTTTCATTTATCCAAGGGTTGGCAGCACCAAAATGGACTGGATCTCATCAGAGAAAGTGCCCCTCCGGCACACAGGAATTAAATAACGCTGGTGGGGTGAGTGCACTCACTAAAACAAATGCAAGAAAATGCAGGTAGATAAAAGACCATGGGTGACCCTTGGAGAAGCCCCATCTGGGGGACAACCATATTTTCCTCTTCAATGACCTATTGTGGAGTTTAGATGAATGATTTAACATTTTTGTTTTGTTTTTGCTCTAACTTGAACCTGTTAGAGAATGGGCAGTTTTGTGGCAGATGAAGGCGTGACACCTGGGTATAGAGAGAATGCCTCTCCTTAGGTGCTTACATTGCTCAGGAGATAAGGCCACGGCACTCAAATTCAGAACAAAATGGAAAAACACAGCTGAGACCCCGAGTAACCGCTCCAAATTCTCAGAATCGCTGCTTATTGACATGTGTTATTGCAGGGTTAATAGGATCCACCTGCAGCCAGATTTCTGTCCCCCCGATCCTCCTGGTAAACAAGCAGCTGAAAGCCTTCAGCCTTCTTCCAATGAGACACAGATTCTCTGCCAGATCTTTTCATCCACTGGTCTGAAAAATGTTTTGCTAGCCTTGGCAGATCACATTTATAGAATGATAATATGATAATTTTATTTTCACATATGTTTTATGAGAAATATAGATTATCATTTTATTTTACTTTTTTCCGTTGATACTTCTTTCAGTCATAAAGAAGCAAAGCAAGCTAGATATGCTTAAATGAAACAGCTGGGTTTTCTACAGGTCAAAACATTCATTGTTTCTGCATTTAAAAAAATGCAAAAAGAAAACATGCCATCAATACTGATCATAGGATTATAGAATCATAGAATCATTGAATGGCTTGGGTTGGAAGGGATCTCAAAGATCATCTAGTTCTAGCACATTGCTGCAGACAGGGTTGCTGACTATTAAATCAGGCACTACATCACGTTGCTCATGGCCCCACCCAATCTGGCCTTCAATATCTCCAGGAATGGGGCATCCACAAAAGGAGTGGTATATGTTTTCCTTATTCACTAGTTAAAAAGGAGTAGAGATAGGCAAAACAGATTGTTTTTGTGGGTGGTCATGATTTTTTCTGTCTGAATGGAGATGGCTGCTCAGAGCCATCCCCACTTCTCTGCCTGCCCAGCCTGCAGACGTACCTCCATGGCACAAGCATTCCAAGGATGGACAGGCTGAGTTTTATATCATTACAACCCACCTACCATGCAATCCCTGACACCACCTGCTTCCATGAAAATGGTCCTTGAAGGAACAGTGCCATGGAAAGAGTGGGAAGGAATAGTGCCATGGAAAGAGTGGGACATCTGCTGCTGGTGGAGCCATTTCTTCTTTCTCTATGGGACAATTCAGACTATGGAATCACCCTTTCATTGGAAAGGTGTGTGGGAGATGGATTCAGTCCCAAGAAAGTCCTTCTGAGTGGCACTGAAAGTAATGAGACAACCTTAAGTGCTCATAAATAATTTATTTTATTCTAGAAATGACTTCAGAAACAATCTTTAAAAACAAAACAAAACAAAACTTAGAATTACGTGGATGCATTTGCCAGATTGTAACAATTCCATTCACAGAAAAGAGAACACTTCATTTTCAAGTTGGAAGCGGTTGGTGCGTTTGATTAGGATAAAACATCAGATTTCTGTAGATGTACAGAATGGATTAACTTGGTTACCATCCCAGACAGAAGTGTATTGTGCTGATCATCTTCTCATTTTCTCTTTACATCTTAAAGAGTACAGAGAAATCTCATTTTGAGTGGGAACACCTTTTCCTGTGTAAGACATTGTACTGTTTTGTCAAGATTTTGGTGCCCATCAGTGATGACCAAATGGAGAAATCAAAACTGGAGATAAATTTGAGGAAGAAACACGAAAACCAGGTAGCCTAAAATGTTCAACAGAAAATGGGGAGGAGAATTATTTTAGTGGGCATTTATTTTTAGAAAAAAAAAAAAAGTTTTAAAGTGTGTCCTCAGCAATTGAAAAAAAAAAAAATAATAAATCTTTTTACAAATGTTGATGGCATTTGCTGGAGGGGGAAGGATAAAATGGAGCATTGTCCATTTCCTCCCAGGAAAAAAAATTGTTTGATATCCAGACTCTTCATTCAGAGCGAGCACAGCTCTGTCCTGCAGCAAAATAAGGGGGAAAAAAAAAAGGCCAACAACTCCCAGCTATGCTCCAGGAGGAATTTCATATGGAGCTAACTAAGGGAAATCGGCATCTCAAAGCTCCTTTCGTCCCGTGAGTGAAGGAGGTAATAAATGCCAGCCCAGCAGGCTGGGAGCAGGGCTGGCTGGGGAAGGCAGGTGCTGCAGTCAGTCTCCTCTGCCAGGAAACGCAGGAAGAATGCATGACCAATTCGGTTTCAGAGCAGAATACTCTCTTTAATGGACAGAAAACACTAACCTTTTATTTTTTCTCTTCCTCTCCCTGTTTTTTTTTTCTTTCTTTTTTTTTTCTTTTCTTTTTTAACCCTTTGAAAGGACAAAGAACAGATCTCAGATCTCTGCTCCAACCTAATCTCCTCCGTATTACCTGGAATCCCGGACAAATGCGCTGTTATGTGAAAACAAAATAAACATCCTGAGAGTGTCGGATTATCTGAGTGAGATGAGATCAGGGCAGAGCATTCAGAATACTCCACTGTTATCTGAGCACTTGGCATTTTGCTTGCTGCAGAACCAACAGGAATTACTTGGCTCCTACAAGCTGTGCTGGCATTCGACATTTTGACAACGAGGATCTCAATGCAGCAAACTCTGTTGCGAAGGAGGGAAGCTCTGAAGTGGCCCAACAAAATGGGACAAGCTGCCTTCAATAACCAGAGACTGATGGGACTCTTTAGTTTTGGCTCCACTGAAGGCCATGGCCAAAGCTTTGTGCAGAATCAAACCTTGGAGGCTTGTAGATCAGCTGAATGCTTCAGTTGCCATCAGTGACTTTTCTTCTTCATCATTTCATCTTTCTCATGGTTTGCTCAGGGACATGATTTAGTGGAGGGTTGTTAGAGTTAGGGTAGTATGGTTAGGTTGTGGTTGGACTCGATGATCTTTAAGGTCTTTTCCAACCTGAGTGATTCTGTGATTCTATGATTGTGTCTGTGCATATGTGTACAGAGACAACATGAAGGAGATGCAGCAATGGGACACCCTACATGCACCTTTATGCATGTCCTATGGGCAAGGCACACCAACCACATATTGGTGGCATATGCAGACCCACAAAGGATTTATTTCACAGCTTGGCTGCTCCCAAATACAGCTCAGGTTTATGAGTTTTGAATATGCATCGTGGTACACTGCCATTACACAAAGCATTTTTTTTTCCTGTGCTAAATCTGCACCAATCTTGTTGGAGTTAAGGGGAATTAAATATGTGCTCCTGTAAAGAGTCTCCCACCTACATCCCAGATACACCCAGCCTCCTGCCTACAGCTTACTTAGAGTTTTCCAATGGTAGAAATGAAGCATTAAAACAAACAAACAAAAAATCTCACACACACACAAAAAAAGATTAATTTTATGACTCAATAGTTTGAATTACAGCTTATAACAAACTCAAGTTATTTCAAGCACAGGGCATAAGTATAACTTTACTGGGATTTGTTTGCAAAAAGGCCTTAATGATATGTCTCTTATTTTTTGAGCTTTGGATGCTATGGTGACAAGAAAGAAAACATTTTCTTGTTTGTATGTGCACGTGAGCATGTCTAATTAATTATGCACTCTTGCTTCATGTATATGTGTTCGTGTATACGAATATACATATGTATATGTCTATATATAGTGTAATGAACCATCTTTAGGATATTTAAAAAATCAGCAGCTCATATCCATGCTTTAAAATAAACTGTTTTGATTTCCCATGGAAAAGAAAAATAATGACACTAATGAAATTAAGGGCTGTTTAAATCAGGGGCAATTAAAAAGCACACATTTCTTTTCCTAGGGTATGCAATTGTATTCAATGTTTGCAGCACAAGGCCTGCCTGTAGGATAAATAATGTAATGGGTTTTGTGATTTGATACTAAAAGCATAACAAAATCCTACAGCTGTAGCCTCATTTTTCTCCGCACTCAAACTGCTCACTTCTTAAAATTGCATATTTTGTACAGTTAAGAAAAAAATTCAGATTCTGTGTCTTGGAGAACCAATTTGCAGCAAAATAGGTAATTGTATATAATTACAGGAATTTGAGAAAGTGAAACAAAGAAACAAAAGAACAGTGATTGTTTTCTTGTTTTGTGGTTGAGATTAAATTGACAACTGATATCTTTCAACTTTTTTTTCCTGTTGTTACAACAAAAAACACATAAACTTTTACACAATGCTAGAGCAGAGCCTAATATGCAAAAGACCAATTCTAGCTGGCATCATGGACAATATTTTTAAAGGTAATGAGATGATAAAGACAGATAAGAGATCTGATGAGATTTTCAAAAGTACTTCAATGTCTAAGTTCTACTTTTGGTTGCCTGAATGTCTTTGAAAACAAATTGGTCCAGAATTCCCAGATCATCACAGGAACTGAAAAGTGGAATGATATCACCAAAAGAAAACACCTCCAGAATTCATTATTTCCTCCACATCACCACATATAGAGCCTAGCAACCATTTTATCCGTAAGTTTTTTACTATGAGTGTGGTGAGGTGCTGGAGGCTGCCCAGAGAGGTTGTGAATGCCCCATCCCTGGAGGTGTTGGATGGGGCCCTGGGCAGCCTGGTCTAATATTAAATGTGGAGGTTGGTGGCCCTGCCTGCGGCAGGGGGGTTGGAGTTTCATGATCCTTGGGGTCCCTTCCAACCCAACCATTCTATGATTCTATGATTAACAAAATCAGGCCAATTTCTGTTAAGTCATGTAGAAAAGATCTTAGATCTTAGATCTCTTAAAATTATTCAGGCTCACATTAATGTGGGTCTTTGGCATTAGACCAGGTCTTCTGTGGATAAATAAATTCCCACATTCCAACTAAATGGAAATAGTGGAAAACACAAATGCCACTTCATCACTGTATGCCATAGGTTGTGGTCACACAATGAAGTTCAGATGGGACACATATAAGCTGCTGTGTTGGGTCTAAGGAGAAAGCTGTGCTCTTCCTGATCCTTGGGTTTGGACATACAACTTGATTTTTTGGGACATTTTAAAGCAAAACCTGGCAACTGACGTGGGAATGAAGGGAGATAGAGGGGTACTGGCATGGCCAATGTGATGAAGGCTACCAGGGTCAGAAAGGAAACTGAAGGAAACACAGGACAAATCCATACCTGACTTTCTTCGCAGTCACCATGACCAGCCTTAAAAGAGGGATATTTGAGTGCATCTGTTTGTTATCCAGATGAAGAGGAAAAACTAAGCACCACCACTCAAATGTTTCGTCCTAAGGTCACTACACTTCCCACCGACTTTGAAAGCATGTTAAAGCAATCTCGATGAGAGGAAGCTGGGAATTATTGAGGAAATGTTTTTCATTTCTATTATTATTGTAAAATGCCATTGACTCAAACGGGAACTATGGAAGTATTCCTGGGAAGTTTGCTTCCAACACGCTCACCTCTCCTGCTGCAATTTGCAAAACCCCCAAAAATGTTTAATATGTTCAGTTCTGAGGCTTCTAAAATGGTAACAACAACAACAACAATAAATCTAGCTCTTTCCTGAAGTGATTTTTCTCAGAATTTCAGTTGATTTTAATTTTAATGAAAGCGAGGATATAAAGAAAAGAAAAAAAAAAAAGGAAGAAAACAAAAAGAACACATTTCTAAGTGATGTAGTTGTCCAGGAGTGGTGCCAGGACAGAAGCAGTTTGCTTGCTTTGGGAATAGCTGATTCTGAGCCTGGAAAACAAAGGCAGGCAATTAAAGGGATATAAGGACAAGAAGGAACAGTAACTTTCTCTTCTAATGCCCCAAGAGTGACTGCTGTCGTTTAAGGTACTGCCATTTCTCCAGGATAAGTTTGAAGTTTCCTGGTCAGCCACAACTCATCTTAAATCTTGCCCTCTGATGCGACAGTTCTTTCTGGGGACCCAAATGGCATCACCTGGTGATCCATCTGCTCTGCTGGCAGTGCATTCATCACTGTAGCTCTGGCATCTCTGCCTGTGCAATTTCTGCTCCCTCCTCCTGCCCCTATGCTAATCCTATCCAGAGATCTGACTAGAGGTGCCCTTTATGATCCAAAGCCCACTTGCAATAGCAATGATTAAAATGACTTTATCTTGCCTTAAATAATCTCACATGGGTTCTCACAATTCAGCTCTGTTTTCATTGTTCAAATCCATAATATCAGGCTGGAGCAACTTCCCAACAAAGCTGCTCTTTCCTGACCCCTTGACTTCTTGGGCAAGGAATATAATGACCTCCATTGATTCCGCGGCTGGTAGTAAGAGTGAAGGGGAAGAGGTTTCCCATTTCCTCCCCAGTGAGGCTTCTAGGTTGGTGGAATTGTTAAAGGATTTTGTTTTCTGTCCAAGAGTCTCATGCTGATGCCAGCATTGCGTGCAGGACTGAAAACAAGGAACAGAGGCAAGGGGGGAACAAGCAATTTAGATTAGGGAAAGATTTGCTCTGTGCAGGATGTCCGTCCGTTTTCAGGCAGATATAACTAGAATGAATTTGGGCATGTAAAATGGCTATGACAAATGAGGACTATAGGGAAGAGTGCAGTGCAGGAAAACGAAAAGGAATTGTTTTTCCAGTTCAGCCAGATAACTCAAGGTTTATACTGGGGAATAAATTGAGGTGGAAATTGAAGCTTCTTGCATGTAAGAACTACAGTAACAGACACCTAGACCAGTTTATAGGGGTTTGGAGTATTGCCCCATGTACAGTCTTTGATAAAAAGTACTCTGCATAAAGTGAATAAAATCTCTAGAAGACACAGAAGGTCTTCAAGTCCACCTTTGCTGTTACCCTCTTGAATACACCAGTGGCAGCAGACTTACACAGCATTGGTCAGCATTTGCACCTTTACAACACTCCTTGTAGGCATAATCCATATCCAGGTAACAAGGCAGATTTGGTAGAAGCACAGAAGTGAAAAAGATTGATAAAACATGGCTACTGGAGGAGCTGGCTGCAGCCTCACATTGCATATGTTCACAGTTAAAAAATAAAAGCACAATAAAGCTGGTGATGCATTTTCACAGCAATTTCAAGGAATGAAATAAAGGAATGTTGGTATAAATACAAAGCAGGATCGCTGTTTTTACTTTTATTTTTTCTTTTCCTTCTTTCCTTCCTTCCTTCCTTCCTTCCTTCCTTCCTCTTCCTTCCTTCCTTCCTTCCTTCCTTCCTTCCTTCCTTCCTTCCTTCCTCTTCCTTCCTTCCTTCCTGTCTTCCTTCCTTCCTCTCTTCCTCCCTTCCTCCCTCCCTCCCTTCCAGAAAGGATTTCTTTTTGCTTTGCTCTTTGCACTATAGTGGAGTAGGGATAGGTGGTCATGTGCTTACATCTTTCACAGGTTTCCTCACTATCTCATGGTGTAATGAGTAGGCACTTCCCACCCTACTTTCTCTCTTGTGCCAGAGTATAACTATCCAGAGAACTGAGGGTCAGGCTGTAGTCCCTGTTACAGCACTGTGAATCCACTGCCTTCATCGACATTCCTCTAGATATACACTGTTTTAGAGGAGGTCACATTATGTTCCATACAAAATGAGAGGGAGAAAATGCTGTGAAAGGGCCTGAAGACATCTCAGCAGAGCACTAATACACACTAACGTTTACCATCTAAAACTTCACTCCAAGTGCTCATCTTCCAAACAGGGTTTTATTCCACATGCCAATTTGCAGGCTACGACTTGTTCATTTAAGTATTTCACTGCTGGACGACGTACTTCACCTCCTAATACCATTTTATATGAAGATTTATAGTTCGTGTGTCTACATGTGAGCCACCCTTCCCTTTGCTTTGGAAGCTTTCGTCTTCCAGGGGAGCTGGAGAACAACCACCCTTTGCAGGAAAAGCACACTTTCACATCAGTAAAATCCTAACTGTGTTTTTAAGTGTAGGTATTCAAATCTTTCAAGCAGAAGAGTGTGGCCAAGTAATCAGATTCTCACTCTGTAGGGTAAAAATGCAACTAGAGATGAGCACGTGGGAGAAAAACAGTGCCAAACATGTAGACTGGTACCTCCCTTTTGTTTGTTTTATGAAATTCACAACAGAAAGTCTTTGGGTCCATGAGAAATGGACAAAGTTAGAGCTGATAAGTATTATATTAGTTTTGTCTCTTGAAACACTTTGAGGCATGGGAGGGTTGCTTTGTGGTTTGCAATAGGATTATTTTTAGTCTGACTATTTCTGCAGCAGGGGGAAACTGTTCACAGCCTGGTGGTAATGCAATCAATACAAGTTAAAAGCAATGTGAAACATTATGTGTTTGCGAGTCAATTAGATTCATCCACCAGAGGTCATTAGATGATCAAATGACACTTTCCTGCTGTCTTTGTAAGTAAAGGTGTCAGCATTCTGTGCTATAAAAAATGCATTCTCATTAATAATAGAAACCTTAAAGGAGAAATAAAACTGTTATGAAGTAAATTATCATACAGTGAAGTTCATGATTTTAAATAGCTTTGATAAGAAAACAAAAATGGGGTCTGAATAATATTATCAAGAGAAATTACAGTGCTCATGAATTCTTATTCCAAAGTGATGGGACATGCTTAAAAGGTAAGTTTGACTCTCCATTATTCAAATGACATATTTATAATTGTACTCGATGAATGGTATAAATTTTGCCTAAAATGGTCCATGACTATAAGAAACATGAAGGAACAGAGGGGAGGTATCTAATTGTGCTAGTAATGAGCTGGAGTGAATCTCCCAGTCTCCTTGCTTGCACACTTTTGCAGCATCGGGAATCAGAAATCACTCTGAGAAGGAATAAAGAACATGGATTTGGAAACACAGAGTAAAGCTGTTTGGATTTTCCCTCTCCGTTTTCTCCCCATCCCTACTTTGACTAGTTCTTGTTTTTCTTTTCCCCTGCTTTCTCTACTTGTGATAGCACTTTTTTCTCCTATAATACTCTCTTCTATTACCTCACATGACATCTAAATTTGGCTGCCTTCTGCTCTGTATAACACTCTTCAACCCTCACGTTCCATTTCTAATTCTAGCTTTGTAATTTTTTAATTTTTGGCCTGATCTTTTAATTGGTACTTAGTTGGTGCATTTAGTGATGTTGCTGAGGACTTCAGGTTGCTAATTGTGAAATCAGGACTGCTTCCCAAAAGTATAGATATCTGTTTATTATTATTTTTATAATGGATGGCAGCTAATTAGTAGGAGAATTTTGTGGCTGAGGAATTCATAATTGATGAATTGATGAAGCAATTTGCTCTCCAGCCAAGTCACTTCTTTGTTACCAGGGTTCCTGTCAAAGTCTCATCAGAATTAAATCTGAAGCACTTGTAAGCACTCAAAGTTCTTTTCACAGTGTTAAACACAGATCAACCCCATGTGCACCGCATACACCCATCTCAGGCTCCTTTTATTCAGGTTTTCCCCAAACACTCTCCCTTCCTTTCTACCAAGTCCTGAGTGCATCGTTCACAAGTACACTGCCATTGGGAAAACAAAGGCGTTAGACTCAGTGATCATTATGGGGCCCTTCCCACTCAAAATAGTCTGTGATTCTATGAATACTTTAATCAAAGGGTGAAGTCAAGGGTGCTGAGAGTTGGGTTTCTATCCCAATTACATCCCCTATACATAAATATAGATGCTAATATTAAATTTTAGCCTTTTAAGCCTGAATCTTTTTCCAACCTTTGTAACCAATTTGACATTTCAGATCCTGTATGACTTGAAACTGTTTGGGAATGGTGTTTCAACATTTGCTGACCAACGTACTCTGCAGGGGAGGGGCAGAAATTCTGGGAAGAAGTGGAACACCATGGCATGTTCTAGGGGACTTATCCTGTGATGCCAAAGGTGTCAGTGAAGTGGAGCTGTGGGACTGAAGGGCTGGGAGCTACTGGTGGCAGATGATCTCTGGAGACAGAGTGGAGAAGTTGCAGAGTCTGGGGCAGGAGGGACAGATCATAGGGGTTACCATTGGCAATTCTTAATGTTTAAATACAGTGTCCTACAAAGGTATGAGAATTCACCAGGACAAGGGCACTATGAGACAATATTATATGGCTAGACTATAACTGTCTTTGAATTCAACTGTATTAAACTGTATTGTAACTGTATTTGAATTCAAGATTTATAAAATAAAATAAAAAAAATGTAATATATACTTATTATTGTCTTTTTTTTTTTTTAACCATAGAGATGTAGAATAAAAGTGATGAAGCATGAAATATGAGTATTTTTCTTTCATGATATGACAATCCAGGCATCAGCAAGTCTTCTTGGGATTCCAGAAAATGCTAAATTGCAGGTTGAGTCCCTGTGACTATAGCTATAGCAGTGAATTAGCCAGAACCAGATCAGGCACCTAGGAGGCGGTACTGTTTTGGCCCAGGAGAGCTGATACTCCCTTGAGAAATTCCCAGTTGTGATTCAAGAGATAGCATGTCCCAACAAACTGCTTGGACACAGCTTCTTCTGGAATCTAAGACTAATATGAAAGATAGTATTAGAGGGTCAGATTATGGCAGATAGCCTCAGGTTGAGTGAACAGGCTCTGCCATGAGTTAAATAGAGATTTCACATTCACAGCCTTAGCAGCTCTATAGATAAGGTGTAAAAGACAACATGGCAGGTGGGTTGGAACTTGATGATCCTTGAGGTCCCTTCCAACCCAAGCCATTCTATATGATTCTGTGACAGAAACTGCAGGAACAGATCAGTGGTGTTCTGGAGAAGAAGACACCTTAAGAATAGTCTTCTTATAGTCTTAAGAATATATTTAATAGACTTCTTAAGAAGACTATGCTTTTTTTCATAATTCCATTCACTTTTTTTCTTAACTACGATCCTCCAGTGATTTAAGATGTTTCTATTTTCCCTTCAAGGAACAATAGCTACCCATTTGAGAAGATAAGCATTTTATTCATCACAGCAGATCTGGGGAATGCCATAAGAGCAAGCTACTTTATCAGTCACGTTTTCATTTCAGTTTACTGAGATCTCAGGAGGACAAATGAACTTCACAGCTTAAATGAGGATATAAAAAGAAGGATTTCAGAATGTCAGATTATGGGCTCCTGAAATATCTACAGTGAACTTGCAATTGCAGAGTAAGGGCAAGCCTACTAGCAGAAGGTGAAACTTTCTTTATTAACTTTGTAAAACTTCCAGAATTAGCCTTTTCATTGCCAAAACCGTACATATCTCTGGCTAGCTACCACTAACAGAAAAGAATCAATTTGATTCAGATTTAACGTACAGAACAGAAGGAAATAAGTAAAATATGAAAAAAGATAAAGTGCAAGTAGGGAAAATAACTGCTAGCATGTGAGGGAAAAGCCATGATATTCTGCATTTTGTAATTTAAACATTTACTCATTTGAATGTATAAAAATAAGGAGGTAAAGTGGATGTTTATAACCAGCTGGCCATGACTAAGGATGCCAGAGTATATATGACCTTACCTGTCACTGAGAAGCTTAATGTCATGAACAATCTCATTAGTTACAATATCCTGAATCAAATCAGTATTACCTCTACCTGGTAATAGCTTGTCAACCTGAGTTTGGTCTGAGAAATGAAATAAATAGCTGCACCTCTGTGTACGTATGTAGGAAGTTTTGAATTAGACAGTAACTCTTAGTGATTTTTTCTTTACCTGTCCAAAATGGGGACATACAGTCTTTCTTCTCCAATCATGAAGAGACACTGTCCTTTCCTTACAAGTTTGGCTGTAAACTGACAAATCTGGAAATGGTAAATTTGTATTTCTTCCTCCAGCAACCTCTTTACATTACAGCCTGCAGCAATGAGCCTTCCTCAGTGCGTGTCCAGTCAGTCCAGACTGTTATGTCTATTTTTGACCCACATTCCCTAATCTATGTATCATTATCACCTACGCAGGGCAGTGCTGGAGATGCAGAATCCCATACAAATGAAGAATCAATTCTGAATAGTACCAGTGACGTTATAATCTCTGTTAGAAGCATTTATATTGCTCAGCCAAATCAGGTTCATTTCTCCAATGGCCAGAATCAGATGTTTCAGAAAGGGATCCCGAAGTGGGTGACTGAAGTGTGGTTCATTTCCAACAAAGATGAGATATTTGTTTATCTGAGTGCTTCTGGCCCTTGCTGACATGTTATTTTTTGGTCAGTTTCTGAAAACAAAATGAAAAAATATAAGAGGGCTAAAACACAGTCTCACCTCACTCTAATGAGCTCTCCAGGGGCCTCCATAAATGTATATTATGTCAATATAGTCATTTTAATGGGGCACAGCAATCTGCTGTATCAGAATAATGGAACATAGATTCTTAAGGCTGTAAAGGACCTCAAAAGGTCACCTCTACCATGGTCCAGCCCTGGGGCAGCATAACTTCTACCTATGTTGTTTCTCAGAGATGATCCTCCGACTTGTATGTAAGGGCCTTTAATGAAGGAGATGCCACAGGTCTATCTTGAACACCATCACATAGCACTTTATAGATGTGATTTCATATTGAACAAGGCAGAAATGTCTTTTTTTAAAACAAAGAAGAGATGGGCACAATAGATTTGTACGTTTTTAGGCCAACATTAAGATCTAACTCTAATAACCTAATTACCAGTGAATAAAACTGATTACAGCTGTTTGGACTGTCATAAATACAAACTTGAGAGAAGTATTGTTCATACATATGATGTTAGAGTATATCTCATGTTTCTGACCTTTTCTATAACAAACAACCTCATCTGATGCGTATGTACTAAGATATTCCTGGACATTTTGCTGTAGTGATAGAAAGTAACATCAAATGCCATGGATTAATTATGAACAATATGCCTTATTTTGTTAATAAACAATTTTTGCCCTTAAAAGTCCATGGAGAATTCCAAGTTCTGCTTTTTTCTTCAAATGCAATACATAAAGATAAGCATCTAATTTACTTTCTTTATACAGCAGATTTTCTCTTTTTTTACGTATGTATATACATATATACATATTAGTCTTAATTTTTGCTCCTTATACTCCTTCTGCTCTGGTCTATTTTCTCTATGATAGCAGTCAAAGATGAATGTACAACTGAAGGTGATTATGCTCTCTTCCTGTCTTTATGTAGGTGATAGTCACCATACAGCAACTTCATTAACAAGTATTTCCAATGAGAGGTTTATTTTTGTGATTATTCTTAGCCCATTGTCCATGGGTACTGTAGTGATACAATTTCCCATCTGTTTGCCCTCTCTATTAACATATTTACCAGATCTCCATTGACTCTACCTTCTATCTTGCCTTGAAATGTTACCAATAATCATTCTTTTCTTACCTATAACCAAAGGGTTCATTTGTTACTTTCACCTGAGCAAGTTTATTTTCTGACTTTGAGAAAGTTTAATTTCGTGGCATGTTTAATAACAACATTAACAGATGCCTAAAGATCATTTATTTCAGGATGGTGGTGGTGAAGGGGTGTCACAATTCTCCCTCTCACTCAGGTATTCTTCCAGGTAGCTTCATCTTTTGGGATATCAGTCTTTCTCCAAGCAGCCAGCATACGTATTAGTAGTTAGGAGCACATCTCTGTTGCAAATCCAAAGCAGAATTAGGTCATGAGGCTGTGTGCACCTAGGCAACCATCAGTTTTAGTTTAGCAATCAATTCAGCATCATCCACCCGTATTAGGTCTATCGAGGCCTCATGGCAATGAATAAGGATAGAAATAGAAAGCTGCTTACTTATTTTTAAGAGGTCTGGTTGGGTTTTCTGTGTAGCAATAAAAATCTGCAAGAAAGCACATACATACTGTAAACAGAGCCCATGTTATTTTTCTAGGTGACAGTATTTTTCTAGGTGAAAAAGTTGTGTTATCTCTATTCCATGGGTAGTGGCTGAAGACACAAAGGTTACTTCTGCATATTAATTACATAGAGCAGAGAAGACGTTCCATCACTGAGCTGTTATTCTGAAAGGCCACTATCAGATCTCCCTGCAGCCTTCTCTTCTCCAGGCTGCACAGCCCTACTTCTCAGCCTGTCCTCACAGGAGAGGTGTTCCATCCCTGGGATCATTTTTGTGGCCCTCCTCTGGATGACTCCAACAGGTCTCTCCTGTACTGAGGCTTTGTTGAACCTCATGAGGTTCTCCTGGGCTCACTGCTCAGCCTGCCTAGGCCTCTCTGGATGGCATCCTGTCCCTCATGCCTGTAAACTGCATCACACAGCCCAACATCATCTGAAAATTTGCTGGGGGTGCACTTGATCCCACTGCCAATACACTTGATCCCTCTGTCAATGATCACACATGGTTTTTCAAGGTTCCAGCTTGCTTCTTGGGAGTAATACTCAGCTTATGAAGCTCTGCTCATCCCAAGTGTTGTTTGGGATGGTTCTAATTGTTCCAGGCCAAAATGGTGTCAGGCCTAAGACCTACAGCTAATGTGCATGGTTTTGTGCCTATATCTTGCCTATGTATTCCTTACCAGTAAAGGCAAAGCTGAAGGGATCCAACTCATCATTTTGAGGAAATTTCAAGCATGTATTTTCTAGGAATATCCTGAACTCCCTGCATGTCAGTCACTTAGTGGTGGGGTAATTATTCACCCATTTTGCTGATGTAGGGTTCTGTGCCGAGAAGTACAAGCCATTCCCTGAGAAGGCAAGAATGAGAGCAAGAAGCAACGTGACTCACAGGTTTAGCACTCATATGAGGTGGGTGTGGGCCCCAGTCACTGTTCAAAGAAGTCTATTTGCATTAAACAGTTATTTCATGTAACAGCAAAACAATGCTGGAAGCAAGGGCTGGCACTTGGACCTTTGTACTGCAAATGTTCTAACCACAGGGTTAAACGTTTCTTCCCTCCACGCTCCTGAATTAACGAGCTAAAAGTGAGGCCAGACCTTTTCCTTGCTGTTTGGAGAAGAATTACTTATTGTAGCACAACTTAAATAAAAGTAAATTCAGTTGACGTGTTGACTATTGATTTTAATTGGCAACTCTAAGTGATTCATTAACAATGGACATGGTATGAGGTGTTATTCAGCTTTAAGGAGTTTGTTGGGTAGCATGGTGAAGGGGCTGTATCACAGAATCATAGAACCATCGAGTCAAAGAATTATAGAGTCAGAGATTCATAGTCATAGGATCATAGAATGGCTTTTGTTGGGAGGGACCTTAAAGATCATCCAGTTCCAGCCCTCAGTTGTGGGCTGGGTTTCCACCCACCAGCTCAGGCTGCCCAGGGCCCCATCCATGGCCTTGGGCACCTCTAGGAATGGGGCATGCACAGCTCTGGACAGCAGTGCCAGGGCCTCACCGTCCCCTGAGTAAAGAATTTCTTCCTAACATCTATTCTAAATCCCCTCTCTTCCAGTTTAAAACTATCTGTGTAAAATGTCAGTCCCCCTCCTGCTTATAAGCTCCCTTCAAGTCCTGGAAGGCCACAGCAAGGTCTCCTCAGATCGTTCTCTTTTCCAGACTGAGCAAGCCCAACTACCTCAACATTTCTTCATAGGAGAGGTGTTCCAGCCCTTAAGCATCTTTGTGGATGTAGCCAATATGGACAAAGTTGTCTTGTAAGTTTGATTTTTTTTTTTCTGGGAAGAGTGAGGAAGAGTGCAAGAGAAAGAGGTAAAAGCAATTTATCTGCATGAGTGCAGGCCAAGCATATCATATAAAGTAAGACCCTTATTTCTCTCATCTAGTACTACAGATATAGCCCAGCTGTGTATCTTTTCAATATCCTTTCTTTTCAAAAATCTATCTGGAGATAAAATGTTTCCTTTTGCTCTCTTTTTCTGCTAAGTTTTGGGATAATTACATTTCAAAGAGATGTAGGGCAGTGCTCACATTTTAGACACCATTTTTGAGAAACGTCTGCTGCTGAGGCCTGGAGATTTCAGAGTCATCCTAAATAAAGAGGCAAAACCTCATCAGTTTGTGTTAAAGAAATGCAAAGTTGTTGGGTTTTTTAAGACTTTCCAAAGGCATAATATGGCAAAGGCAAAGTATGACATATTTAGAGTCACACGGTGGGGACAGTTTACCACTGCTCATTCATCTTCAAGGCACTCTTGTTGCAGGAATAATGTTCTGAAGAGTATCTAACTACTGATCAGTGCTGGATTAAGATGTGCTCCAGGTGGGCTGGTTTGCAGATTTGGCAAACAGGGAAGAAGAAAATCCCCAAAATGCTTAAAACTGCTTAGTGTGAATTTACAGTTCAGGCAGGTAAGAAAACAGATTGCTAATGCTGACACCAAAAACATCTCTCTTCCCTGTTAGCTCAGAACTCTGGAGCTGCTTAAGGATATTTACACCTATCTGAATGGAAGCAGTATCATATCACCGTATGATGAGTTATAGTAAATATTAGTAAACATACATGATTCAAGGAACGTTTATTCACTGTGTTGAGGAACATGGTTTAGTGAGAACTATTGGTGATTGGTGGACAATTGGACTGGATGATCTTGTGGGTCTTTTCCAACCTTGGTGATTCTATGACTCTATGATTCAGAGAATAATCTCTCCCCGGCTACCTTAAATTCTGCATATACATCTTTGTGTTTGTGTGTGTTTGTATAACAATGTCTGTAGTTATATACATATCTTTATATACCTAGACCTGTCTAGCTATCAATATATATGCATTGAGGCAGACACACATAAGCAATTTAAATATTAATGGCAGATTCTACTCTGTAATATGTCTGTGTAAATAGCTAGTTACTTACTGATCTCATTGGAAATGAAGATAAAAAACTGGTCAGTCATATTCAACAGACACGAAAACAAACTGAAGTGATAGGGCTAAACTCAGTACCATTAAAATGCAGAACTGGAGGGGTTAAAAGAAGTCAGATGGTTTGCACCGGTTCTGTTTTGTGTATTACGCATGTGTTTTACACTGTTCTGTATGTTGGAGGATTGGTATCCACAGAAATAAGTTAAAGTGGCGACCTGTCTGCTTTTGATTTTCTAAGGTCAAAGGGAGCGGATACCTCTTCTTCATGGGGAGTTATGTATGCAAATGGCTGCACAGATAAGCCAAGTGTGGGCAGTAACTTCTCACTACTTGGGAAAAATTGCCTGCTCAGTCCCTGTTGCATCTCTGATACAAAGATGGATTTTCTAGACTTTTTCTTCTGGTGGAGCTTTGCTAAAGGTTTATTCATTGAAAGTCTGGACAGCCTGCGAGTGTTTTATCCTCCTGAACAGGGCCGTTGCTAAAAGAGACAGAAAGCAGGCTCTGTGCAAGCATTGGTAGAGTGCACAGAACGGCTCTGTGGCCGTGAATGAGAGTCCTGGGAAGTGTTTGTCGCCTAACAAAAAAAAGGAGGCTGGTATCTGGGCCAGAGGGTGAGAGCTGTTACATGTGTCCCCGTCTCCCGCTGCTCGAGGCCACTGGAGTTCATGGAAGAACAATAAGAACTAGAGAGCAAGAGGCACGTGTGCTGCAGCTGATTCTGACTGCTCAGCAATAAGCCATTCATCGCGCCCGGTGCAAATGAGTTATCGGGAGCCAGCAGATGGGACGCCGTGTGTGCCTGTGTGCGAGACAGAGGGAGTCCGGTGTCACTTAACTTCTGCCTTAGTGTCACATCGTCTCTTTTTTACAGAATCTGCTCACTTGAGTGGTTTTTTGTTTTTGTTTTTTAAATGCGTACAACTTTCGCTGGGGAAGCAGATGTGAAAGCATAAGCGCCGCTCCTCAGAGAAGAAAACAAACAAACAAAAAAAACCCCCAAGTCCCGAATGTTTCCCAGACCATGGTAATTGCATTTAGTGTGACACTTTTGGCATTTCCTCTTCTTCTATGGGGAGAGCTGCATCTGAAGTGACAGTGGTAAATACATAAGTGCTCTCTGTGTTGATCTGTGTTTAAATGGTGACCATCAGTGGGAGAGCTCCATTGATATATCCAGCCTCCAGATTAAACTCAAATCAACTCAGTCCCAGGCTGGATGTGGCTCTGGGCAGCCTGGTCTAGCAGTTGGCGACCCTGCACATAGCAGGGGGATTGAAACTAGATGAGCATTATGATCCTTCTCAACCCGGGCCATTCTATGATTCCATGATCCCAGAATAAAGAAGTAATGAGGGGTTAATCCTTTCAACATTAGCTGACCAGAAGATCCAAACTAGTTGATCTTTGCAGTCACAGAGGAGAAATGGGTGCCTCCAGGGCAATACTCAATCCCTCCCAAGGCTGTTCTGTAAGGGAGCAGGTTGAATGGCCTTCAGAAGGCATCTCCTGTTCATACAGCTGATTATTAAGGTAGCCAAGGCAATGGGCTCACTCTATTCACCTGGCTTGTACATAGTGAACGTTAAGGGACAAGTCACATTTGGGCTGGCTTCCAGCAAAGTCAAGTTATTGGAAAAATTTTTCCTCTTTTGTCAGCAAGAGTATCGGGAACAAGGCCAGAAGAAGTGGGCACTGCAGCACATGCCACTGAACAGTCTTACTGGGGTTAGTGATGCCACTTGCAGCTTAAAAGGCGAGAGCTTGAACATGTGTACATTCCCATGGGCTTTATGTCTACACTGAGAAAAGCTGAGCGCTGACCCATTTCATAATTACAGGGGAGTAAGGCATTTACAGAAAAAGACAATGAAAAAAAGTGGTTTGGAAATTTTTCGAAAAATATTGGGAAAAAGGGTAGGCTGGAAAAATCTATTTTGTTGAGCCTAAAGGTTTTCTCAGAAAAGAACTGATTTTTGCGAGCTTAGTATTATAGAAAAAGGAAATGAAAGTGGAGAGGTCCAGAAGTACAAGTACAGCCCACTTGGAGATGTCTGTTTTGTTAAGGATTTGTCTGTGGTTGTTTTGGGTTTTTTTGTGAGCAGAATTTTTTAATTTTGACTTTTAAAGTAATTTATGATGAAAGGAAAGAATGAAAAGGGAAAATAATGTGTAACTACTAAAATAAGAATGTTCAGCTAACTGTCGAATATTAATTCCTGGAACCATTAAAATACTGTTGATTTTTTACTCCGGCTATTATTGGAATAGAAACCCCATGATTTTATTTACACTTCTGTGAATGAAGGCAAACATAGGGCCTCCATCTCAGTGAATAACCAGACAAAATGGGAGCAGAACTATGTCTACGGCTTAAAGCAAGTAGACAGTTGGAATTATAGCTATTCTAGTCAATATTTTTGAGATTTTGATAGATACATATAGATACTTTTGTATGTATTCAGTCCCAACTTTGGTTAAAAAAAAGCTTGTATTTTTTTTTTACAGAAAATAAAGATAC
Organism: Pavo muticus; assembly: GCA_016647715.1. Lineage (NCBI taxonomy): Eukaryota > Metazoa > Chordata > Aves > Galliformes > Phasianidae > Pavo > Pavo muticus. The sequence continues at coordinate 2,623,101 of JACDJE010000306.1, forward strand.
TTCGCATCATTCAATCCACTTCCATAAGGAAAATAGATTCTCTTTCAGAAAATGTTCACCTCTTCAGAAAAGCTAATTTTCACTCCAAAGCAGTTTCAAAAGAAATTTTTCAACCCATCATGATCATTCATACTATCTACATTCTTTTCATATCGACTTCTACATGAAAACGAAATGGTTATTTCTCTGTCCTTAAACTTGCAAACATATCTTATTATAAAACTACTGGTTCTACCTTCTCTGCTTTGGAAAATTAGTTTGGTTGGCAAATTGTTGCATTTATTCTCAGTATTAAGAAAGACTCATCTAAATTTGAGGAAAAGCACCAGACTATTTTTACCTGCAGTTTTATTAAAAATTACCTTGAATATTATATTTACTTCTCTTAACTCCATTTCTTTAGCCCTAAGGAGGCATGTCATCAGTTTGGTTCTAATAAAGTGTGGTAGGTCCACTGTAAAAATACTCTCTCTACTCAAAAGTCGGCAGCTTTAAAGGGAAAAGCAGATAAAATATGTTTAGAGAAGGTCTTTTTTTATCTGCTTTCCCCTGAAATATAAGCAAAAGTTGATATCAAAATCTACCTTCTTCTCAAAATATTACCATGTAGTAGCAATCTTGTTAAAATTCTAATGGAGGGTATTATCAGAAAATTTCATGAAATTTCTTGCATATTGAAAGCCAACTTTAAAGGATTCTATTTTTTTTTTTTCCCATCTTTTTTTGATGGAGAGGAAAATTATAACGAATGGTTAAGGAATCAGAAATAAAACCTGTTTTCACCACATTCACACTGGAGGCTTGTACTCTACACCTTTTGACCCCCTAGCAAGGTGATGGCATGGAGAAGCATTTCTCTTTTGCTTGTGCTGGGGGTACACATCACTAGTCACAGAATTACTGGGCACAGTTTAGTGTTAGCAAGTGCTAGGGACCATTCCCAATGGGCAGTTTGTGTATGGTAATCTATTATTAAGGAAGGTAAGAGCCTGTATCAACTTAAGCTGTGTGGTGCCAGTGCAACAGAGAACAATTCCATATGGTTTGATTCAAGAGCAATGGCATAGCTGAAGGTAGGCAGATTTCTACAGGTTTCATCAGAACCAGCAGCTGGGCACAGAAGAGATGTTTAGTGCCTTCATTAAGAGAAAAGCAGGCAGAACACGCATCTAAAGGAACTAAGAATTGTTGGTCCCACTGCATAATTTGTTCCTTTGTCTCAATAGATGGCAGTGGTTGAGTTCTTCCTTCAACTTTATAATATATATAAGAGACTTTCAGTTGTGAAGAGCAGATCAGGCCATACATTTGTAGACTGATCTTTCAAGAAGACTGTAAGAGAACAGATTGACAATTAAACTGGAAGGCTGATAAGAGAACTCCTATAACTATGGATGAAAGTATTTTTATTTGCTTTTAAACTGAGTATTTATCCCTAACTATTTTGTTCCTAACTATTAATTTGGTCCAGAAAAAAATATAATAATCTTAATTGGACAAAAGGAGTCAGAAACTGTGCAGAACACGGTGGCATAGCATCAGACTTTTTTAAAATGTGTGGATTGCTCTTCTTAACTTCTCTTTTCTTGCCTCTTAGTCACGTGGCTTTGTGCTTCTCAGAGCAAAACCTCTAAGTAAGGAAAGAATTCAGATCGAGGAAGTTGAATTTCTTGTTTAAGGGAGCCCCAATCTTTAGGTGATATACACTTGAAAAAGAAATGAGTTGCTTCCAAATCAAGTGAATGGATAGCATTTTGCAGAGCTGAAATAAGCTCGTTGAAACAAGGACCTTCTCTTGTGAACCGGAATCCAAATTCCAGTTCACACTATGTCTCACATTTGATGAAAACTATGTCTCACATTTGATGAAATAAAAGGAGTAAAAATAGAAGGATATAAGGAAAATTCTCTTTATGACATTTTTTAATATCCTTGGGCAAGGATGAAAGAAATGGTGTCTTAATATGGCTAGTCAACATTTAGGACATCTTTATGGCTTTCCTTGCCTTTTACCTAAAGATCAGAAACAGACTGTTGCCAGCGGAACTTGAAGGGTCATTGGTTCAATCTGGTATGACAAATCCTCACTTTTATGAGTTCTGCATTAAGTGGTCACATTAAAGATGGCTTTGATACTCTGAGCTTCCCGTGTACCTTGCCTTTCGTTAACTCACAGCTTGCAGATGAAGAAAATGTTGTGGTGTGCCTAGCTGTTCAGCAATTAATAACACGAATAAATTCAAGGAAACCTTAGCACCACTGAACTGCAGAGAAATGCTTAGTTCTGACAGCTCATTAAAGAAAGTACCATCTTTAAAGGAACTGATGCAAAAGAGAACATATGAAGCTTAACCCTGAGGTGGATTTGGCAGGGCAGAGCAATGCCAAATGTCCTTTATGGATTGCACTACAAATCTGTGGGCAGGAGTAAATGCCAGGTCAGGTGTATGAAGGCCATGGCCTGTGATGTGTTTGCAGTGGATGGCAACCAGATTATGCAGAATCATTAAATAAAGTGGAATTTCTCTGAATAAGAACAAAGCTACTATACAGGAACTTCAGGACATGATAGGTCAGGGAAATGATAAATTAAAGAAAATATGAAGCTACATGTACACAGTCTTCCTAACGTTCTACTGGTCTGTTGAGTAACCTTGGGCAAGACACTTTGATAGATAAACCAACATGGCTTTACATGAGACTTTTACTCCCAAGTCACACAGATTCCTCTGATAATCCTACCTTCTTGTCTTTGTTCTTAATTTCCCCCTCCATTTAAACATAAAATGATTATGGTTTATTTTTTATCAGAGTTATTTTTTGTTATGTGTAATGAACTTGGTGAAAGGATTTGGAGGGCTCAGGCTGGAGCATATCTTTGTGGGACAATCGCACTCTATTTTTTCACAAAGCACAGCAGAAAAATCAGGCCAGCAGTCCATCAAATCAAACCAAAACAATCAGATTTTCACAAATGCAAACAATTTTGCATTTAAATTAATGTCTTTCCTACTTATATGAAGTGAAATTCATTTTAAGAGGAGAAGTTGCTTAGAATAATGAAATAACATTTGTTGATACATTTAAAATTATTTTCCTTTTTTTTTTTCACTTTGTTAATTAAATGAGAACTTGTGACTACAACAATTTGATTAAAAAAAAGATCCAATCCAAATTTTTGATATGAAAAAATTACCCTTTGAAAAAAAAAAAAAGAACAAAACAATGAGCCAAACACCTTTTCAGGTTTGGAAAACTAAAGCTACACCAGTAAATTAAACATTTACTGACATTTTTGGGCACTAGAAGTCACTTTTCTTGATTGCTAAGTGTTTAGAGTGGCTCCCGTCTGTCCAGAATTGCCCTCCCAGGTTTTAGGGCCTAGCTCATGATGTAGAACTGCTCATGGATCTATTCCTTTAGAAGCTTTGCACTGGAGATGTAGATAATTAAATATTTTGGGTACAGAGTTTTCCATGCCAGCTGGCCTCAGTGCCAGACAGCTGTCTGCAGTCTGTCCAAGTATAGGCAGTACCAAAGATTATTTAGGAAGCTTTATGTGCTTTCATAATTGACAATATCAGTCTTTCACTTGTTACAGTATCTGACTGCCTTTCAACCCGGAACTCTCTCAACATTTTGCAAAGTAAATCTGTTCATTAAAACACTCTGCCATACAGCCACGCATAGGTCTGAGAAATGTTAGGTATCTACTGATATTTAGAATCAGCTCCAAGAGTTAAATTTTGGTTTCAAAATTCATTTCACTGCTTTACCGTAGTTTTCCTTCCATTAAACTTAATTTCTCTCTGTCTACACAGGAAGAGAAAATCAGTTTTGACCTGCAAGCTGTTTCAAGATCCAGCACAGGTTTTCTGCCTCGTTTTGGACAATTCAGCTAATCCTGTACAACAGCTCCTTCTTATCTACAGAAAAATCCAAATAAATGGTTTTGTGAGAAGCAGCAGCAGTACAGTCTTGTCTTCTGGACTTGTATATATTGAGCGTAGTTAGGAAAAACAGATGAAAGGTAGGTGCCTAGAATAAATTTCAGTTTTAATGTGTGTTAGTAAAGGTTTCATGGGAGTTTTGTTTCCTCGAGAAATCGATTTGAGGAAACCAATCTAAGGAGCAGAGATGTTAATATCCTACCTTTACAATGGTGCAGTGAGAATGCTTGCATTGATTATGCATATTCTAGTACATCAAATATCTTATAATTTCAGGAGCTATGTCTTTCTAGAGGAGTATAGGGATTATACTGGTCTTATATTTAACAGTTCCATAAGTATTTCTTGGACATCTCAGGAAAATTCAAATGAAAGTAGCTGTATTTCTTGTGAAAATAAATAAAGTCCTCCATGACAAAATGCCCATGACAGTCATCTGCCCCTCTTGTATTCACATTTTTACAGAGATTTTGTTTAAGCCCCAGCTTGTATAATATTCTCTCTTGCAAAAGGCTGTTTACAGTCGGTGTTCTAACTTTGAGTAGTCAACATTATTTCCAGTTCTTTAAATATCTTTAAATATATGCATGTAGGATGTCTGCCATGTAGGGTTGGCAAAGTAGAGAAAGATATTGATATGATCATAACATATATTCTGTATATCACTGGAGGATATGTAACTGCAAAGAGTTAGACTTGAAACCTAGTTCAATACCTTAACTTACACTGGCTTAACTAATAACAACACCATTGCATGGACTGAAAATGTAATGAAAATCCACAGCAAGAAGTTAATGAAAACTAGATCTTCTCCGAATAATGTGGAGCTCTGTGTAGGTGCCCCAGTGAGATCTGCTTCCTTATCCCAAGCAGCAAAGTAAAAGTTGAAAGTTCTCTCTCATTAATGCTCTGGAAGAGAGCTATTGTAAATAGCATGCTATAATTGCATTTGCAAAATATATTAAATTGATATCTGTTTGAAATGAGGACACTTCATTAAAAACTGAGTTGTACAATAAAAACCGATCTTAGTGAGCCCATACCAGTAATGGAGAATTCACCTTAGGGGAATGAGAAATAAAATGAACACAGAGAATGCAGTGGCAAGAAACACAGAATAAAATTCAACCTGAAAAACTCAAGGTAAGGTACATAGAAAAAAAAAAAATGTATAAAGATATGGTGGAAAGTGAAAATCAGAACACAGAGTTAGTTGAGATAACAGGGGTCCTGGTTATATCAGGACATGGAAAATGGTGCGGTTTTTTAGAGATAACATTACAGCTACAGAACTGCTAACTCTATTTCCGTCATCACTCAACAAAAGGAACCACACATCTTGTAAGTCTTGATCCAACATCTAGTGAAGCCAATGGCAGTCTTTAGGGACTTGGCAAGTATGGGATTTCGCCTACACTCTCTTTGGTCTGGTTGTTTGAATGCTGGTAGAGAACTGAAGCTCTTCCAGGGTAGTAGTGAAGAGCAAAGCTAAGATCTAATTAAAGCTGGGAAGGACTGACTTATAAAGATAGATCTTAAAAACTAATATCCATCTAGCTTGCCTAAGAAATAAGTGAAAAGAAACAGGAAAATTGCCTACAGTCTTTTGAAGAGTTTAAATGCCAAGAAGGGTGAAAAATTATTTAGGGTGTGGACATTGCCACAAGGGATGGAATTAAATTAAGTAAAGAATCATATAGGCTAACTGTCAGAGGGGAAAAGAGTCCTAATAGTAGCTTTTAAACAGGCTGTCAGTGGTGGAAACTCCATTAGTAGGGTCATTTAAAATAAAAAAGGAAGAAGTCATTTTAGGGATAATTCCTCAATATCCAGAAGTATGGACAATGCAATCTAAAGTCTTCAAAGAAAGAGGAGACCATCATAATCAATTTATTATGCATGAGGTCAGACAAGAGAATTATAATGGTCTCTTCTGACCTAGAAAACTATGAATCTACGAATTTAGACGTGGACCAAAGTTTAGGAGATAACTCAAAAATATAACTAAGGTGAAATGGAAGAACTGGATGGAAAGGAGCCTAATGACATTCAGCAAGGGCAAATGCAGAGTACTGCACCTGGGAAGGAATAATCGTACACATCAATACAGGTTAGGAGCTGACCTACTAGAAAGGAGTTCTGCAGAGAAGGACCTGGGGGTCCGGTGGACAACAGGTTGGCCACGAGCCAGCAGTGTGCACTGGTGGCCAAGAAAGTCAGTGGTTCCCTGGGGTGCATTGCACAGAGCGTGGCCAGCAGGTTGAAGGAGGTGAACTTCTCCCTCTGCTCTGCCCTGGGGAGGCCATATCTGGAGCACTGTGTCCAGTTCTGGGCTCCTCAGTTCAAGACAGACAGGGAACTGCTGGAGAGGGTCCAGCAGAGGGCCATAAAAATGATGAGGATCCTGAAGCATCTCCTGTATGAGGAAAGGCTGAGAGACCCGAGGCTGTTCAAACTGAAGAAGAGAAGACTGAGGGGATCTTATCAATGCTTATCAATATCTAAAGTGTGGGAGTCAAGTGGATTGGGCCAGGCTCTTTTCAATGGTGCGCAATGACAGAACAAGGGGCAGCGGGCGCAAACTGAGACACAGGAGGTTCCATCTGAACATGAGACAGAATTTCTTTACTGTGAGGTTGACAGAGCTCTGGAACAAACTGTCCAGAGGGGTTGTGCTGTCCTCTTCTCTGGAGATATTCCAAACCCACCTGAATGCTCTCCTGTGCAACCTACTGTAGGGAACTGCTTTAGCAGGGAGTTGGGCTAGATGATCTACAGAGGTCCCTTCCAGTCCCCACAGTTCTATTATTCTGTGAAACTCCCTCGGAGGCCAAGACAGGCTGTTCTTTTTTCAGGGCACAGGAGAGAAGGAACCATGAAACATTCATCTTTTCCTACTCACTCTGCATGCAGAAGGACAGAAATTACTATATTTTGTCACCTGTTCAGTTACAGGTAGCACAATATTTGTGTATTAAGAACTAGAAGTTCTTTGCTAGTAAAGGAGTTCAAGGGATTTCATCCTGAGTGACCTGGGTTGTGTAAGCTGACGATGAACATGTTCTTTATTTTCCTAAGTTCATGATTGCATTGACTTAACTTTAGCCTACAGAACTGCCCTCCTACCCTGTGCAGTCAATCACAACAAACAGAACAGGAGCCCCGAAGCTGGGAATATTGGACACAGAGAAGAAAATACTATAAATTGTAAATCAAAGATGATGTCTAGTTTATGAGAATTTTGCCTGAAGATACATTTTTTATTCCCAAAAGCCTCTTTGCTAAAGCATTTATTACTGATCCTAATTCCTCTTGCAAATTTAGTTAATACTCATAGATATCTTTTGCATACAGAGTAGCACACATGCAGTTACACTAATGTGTCTCAGTTGCTGATGTAGGCCTGAGAAGAGCAGGCTACAAAGTGGTTGGGCAGATAGCTGAAAGGAATGTTCATCCTCTAATAAAAAATGTTGTTCCTTGTGGAAATGATGTTGCATTTAATTAAGTTTCTATTGTTCTAATTAGAAATGTCACAAAATAAATTAGAATATCCTTATAGGAACCCACCCAGAGCAGAGTGCCCAGCACCGTGTCAACACAGGTTTGGAAGATCTCCAAAGAGGAGACCCCACAACCTCTCTGGGCAATCAATGCCAGTGCTCTTTCACCACTTACACAGCAAAGTATTTCCTGGTGTTCAGAAATAACTTGTGAAGTTTATATCTGTGCTCATCATGTCCTGTCCTGCCGATGGGCACCGCTGAAAAGAGCCTGGCTCCATCCTCTGTGCACCATCCCTTCAGATATTTATGTAGATTGGGAAGATTTGTCTGAGCCTTCCCTTCTTTGCCAAAGCCTTCCAAAGCTGGAAAGTGGAAAGGACATCTCCTGTTAATGTCAAGGGAATATTGTATAGAGGAGTAAGGGTTGATGTGAATTGCATTTCTTTGTACCTAGTTTCTTAATATGACAGACATTTCTGGTAATACCATCGGATGAAATGAATGAGTTCCAAACCATCCTTGCACTTTTTTTCTCCCTCACATTCCTCTTTTTTTTTTTAACTCATTCAGAATTTAAAGAGCTACTATCCACATGGAGAATAGCACACAGGCAGGAAAACCAGCTGAATGATGAGGGGCTCAGGATTTGTGAATTTAATCCTAGCTCTGGGCAGCCCTGTCTTATTCTAACTATGTAAGGGAACTTGAAACAGTTCTGAAGTTTCTGTTCAAGGACATGTTATATAATAGTTTGGAAGGTAGTACAACAGTACCTCTAGATAAGTTCTGGTAACTTCACCTAGAACAAGGTTTTATTCTTGGCATCATCATAATGAAAAGGTGCTGACAATATACAAGAATTATTCTGGGAAGAAGAACAAAAAGATCAAAGCTGGGAAGGGTTGGATTATTAGGAATGAGTACCAGGATAAAATAAATATGGCCTTACTCATAGATGGTTAACAGAAGCATAATAACTGTATGCAAATATTCGAAGAGTCTAAATGTCAAGGCTTGAACAGCGAGTGCTTAAGAACTGACAAGAAGCTGTCTTGAGATGCACTGGGATAACAAGTGAAGCTGAAGAGATAGCATTTAATAGCATTTAATTTGAGAACTATACAGCTGTGCAATAATTTGCAGTGAGAAGTAGCGAATGCCCCAGTTAATGGGAAATTTAAATCCAAGGAATTTTGAAGTTCAGGTTAATCAAGTTACTCACTTTATATCAGTACAGGGGAATAGTACTTTTTTGTGTGTGTGTCTGTGAAGAAGGTTAAAAATCTGCTGATCACAAAACTAGTGGAGAGAGAAAATCCTGCCTATAGTTAAGTACTGCAGCTCTCCTTGTTCTATTGGCAAAGAAGAGGTTTCGATGAACTGATGTTCCTCTTACTGATTTATGTGATTTCAAGAATTTTGGCTCGGTTGTGACACTATTATCTGTTTGATTAACCTGTGTGAAGTGTATTATTGTTCAGAGTCTGTGGGCTGAGAGAGAACGGAAATATTACCACCCAGACATCTTGTTTTAATGAGGGTAAAGATAAAAGAAACCTTTTTTTAGATGCTATCTAACTCTGGAAAAGTATCAAATTTGTGTGCACAAACTGAAAGCGGATTATTTAGCCAGCGGGTAACATTAGGAAGTATCAAGTTTAGAGAGTCCCCACCCCGCTCATTAAAACTCTAGGATTGAAGTCATCCAGGAGAAGGAGTTGATGTGCACTTGGGCTTGTACTTGATGTGATGTTTCTCAAACACTTAGGTGTGTCTTGTAAGGCCAGGGCACAAAGTGTACTTGTTGCGGGAGGAGGAGGAAATGGGAACAAAGTATGAGTTGGCTTCTGCTGCTAAAATAACGTAATACATCAATGTGAGGCTACTGGTGATGAGCTCCTGAGTAGAACAGTTGGCTTAGATGGAGAGCGTGAGACATAATATATGTATGAACTGCTGAATATCAGGGATGTTGTTTAAAATCTCCTGATTATATACTATCCAGTGAAGAACAATGACTTGCTTACTGGAAATGGTTAAGCTTTCTATAGCAATTAATAATCTGAAAAAGCTCAGTTTGGTGTGAAGTCACAGTATCATAGAATCACCAAGGCTAGAAAAGAGCTCCAAGATCATCCAATTCAACCATCCACCTAACACCAATATTCCCCCACTAAACCAAGTCACTTAGAACAACATCTAAATGGTTCTTGAACAAAAGAAGCAATTCACTGATGAACATGCAAGTCAGTAAATCCTCATAGTGGGAGTATATTTTATCTGATGTTTTTCAAAACAATGAAAAAAATGGAGTGTTTCAGAAACAATTTGATTTCTAGATCAACTTAAATAAACAAATAAGTAGTAATACAAACATGAAACAGAAAAAGAAGGCTGGAATGAAATGTCCCTGCTTGGATCAAAAGAAGTATCAGCAACAGTCAATATTATTTTTCTTTCTTCTAAGAAATAATAAAAAAAAAAAGAATGTAATCAATAAGTTAATACTGATTCTGCAAAAAGTAGGTCTAACTCTGTCCCAGGAATGTCCTTTTGGTGGGGTTATGCTCTCTGTAGAGACACAGGGGGAAGCTAGCATCTTGTGAAGCAGTCATCCAAGGCTGGAAACAGGAGCTGATTTGCACAGCCTGTCTTATTCCTCTAACATCTACCTGACTGGTTGATCACTTTTCTCTGCCAACATTCTTGCCGGTTGGATTCTCCCTCTGAAGCATCATTGAGAACTGAGCACCAGATTTTTGGAAAGGACCTTTCTCATACTGACTTTGGAGATGGGCTTAGCTAAGAAACAGCTATGGGACCTTAGTCTAAGCTCAGTCTAGCAGTGAAAATGAACCCACTGGCTTCATTTTGCCAAGATCCACTTTATATATTCTTTGTAGATAGCAGCCTTCCTTAGATATAATTTTTATTTTGCTCTTCCCCTGAGTTGCAGATAAAACCGTTTGTATGAGCTCATAGATCCTTATCAAATCACCCGTTTTTGATAAGCACAGGAGATCAGGTTCCTCTTTGATGATTCAAGACATAATTTCAGGACTTCAGAATATGGACATAGACTCAAGAAAGGTTTCCTAGCTGCCATTTTCAGACTGCTGACATAGGCAGTAGCCATGCCAGATGACCCCTTCTTAAAGCTTTTCAATTCCATCTGAAAACCAGATTTTATTTGCTTTCTATGCTATCAGTAGTAATCTCTCCCAGTACCAAGCTCTTTTCACAGTTGCATACTTTTTATTGTGTTGTGCCCTTGGGCCCTAACACCAATGAAGGAAATGCTTCACTGTAAGTTGCACATTTATTGTATCCCGTTACCAATGAGGATAACTTTGTAGTATCTTCAACGAGACAATAACTCCTAAGAAACCTACACCTTGTTCTCGTGTGCACCTTGCAGATACCCTACTGAACTGGTAACAAAAGTAGTGGCCTGCATATAGGCATCTGTAGGGCTCCCCTAATCTCAAACTACACAGCATAAAATGCAATGAAAATATAAGGTAAACCTCCCAGTGACGCTTAATTTCTACTGGTGATTTGCTGTAGTTTGTTAAAAAACCTGTCTATAGGTGTGTATACATATATTTTGCTGCATGCAATCTACCATTAATCCCACTGCATATCAGTTTTTGTTATACAGGTTTATTTGTTTCTGTAAGTAAAGTGAAATTAATCCCGTTTAAATTTGACAAATAATGTTATGCATAGTTGATCAGACAGAGCTATTCAATCTGAAGTCTCAGTAGAGGTACCAGAGGTAGTTTTAAATTTGGTTGAATCCTGGAAGCACAGAGGTACTGGGATGACAGAGGAGCACTGCAAACTATTGGCATTCTCGGTGGAATTCTCCCTCATACAATGATAACAAGCCATTGAACGTCTCCAGACTTCCTCTTCTCTTTTTGGTTTATAAAATGTCCAGCATCCTTTTTTTAGAAGAGCAGAAGAATCATTTCCAGATTTAAACTGATCTCACTGTACTGAGCTAGCTTAAAATTAGCACTGTTTAGCGGAGGGTTATTAGAGTTAGGGTAGTATGGTTAGGTTGCGGTTGGACTTAATGATCTTTAAGGTCTTTTCCAACCTGAGCAATTCTATGATTCTATGATTCTGTGATTCTATGCTTTTAGTTGAGTGACAAAGCGTGTAAGTGCAATAGCTGTATGAAAACAATAACAAAGTGAAGATTTGGTATCCATAGAACGTGATGAAGGAGGTCATTGGGGAATGGGGAAAGAATCCAGTGGAAGTACTTAGCTTAAATGACACCTTGTTTATGCAAATTAAATGCTTGAAGAAAAGACGATCAGCAGAAATCTTGTCATCAATCCTCAACAGGAAAAAGCTGACACATTTTCAGGACCAGGTAGTTTTTATGTTAGATTTACTTAGGAAATCTGTGGGCAAATATATTTCCTGCTGAATGGATGAATTAATGACTGCAGACTGGCATTAACTGCAAGTTTGCTGACCCCAGGGTCTTCTGAATCTGGATTCAGTCTTTACTTCCACCACAGAGCACTGTGGGTCCTTGGTCAAATGCAGTATCTCCATATGATGGAGTACTAAAAATCAGATAAACTATCTCTTATAATTCATTGGAAATCTTGGAGTACAAATAGGAAAGTGAAAAAGTAAAAGGAGATAATATTCAAAGTGGACTTGAGTATTTCTTTTTTAATTGGAGTGTTTAAAAATAAGTGCATAGATTACTCCAAAAGAAATGCCTGTTGTTTATTTCCATGGAAACTACCGCAGATACAAAGAGCACAATAACACTATTTGGTAGGGCAAATTCTCAGCTACAAAACATTATTTTTCAACACAGTGAAGACCATTAGCTATGCATTTTCACCAGTGATGAGCAAGAGCCCTCATGCAGCGCTGGTAAATATCTCCAAGGCCATCTAGGATGGGCTTGTCTTTCACATCACTGTCATCACTGTTGAAATGCACCACCCACCCCTCACTGTGTTCACATCCACTGTTGGGTCCCTATAAATGTTCAGTAAGTGTCAGTGAATGCCAGTGGATATCATTGTTCCACATGGAGGAATTCAGCAACACCCCTTTGCTCCATACACACTTCCATGTCAGACATCATTCTGCCAGATTGCCCCTCTGCTGCCATCTGTCACACAGCAACAAAATATAATGGAATATTGATGGGAAGGTTCATTCACTACTGCTATCCCACCAACATCCACCTCTGGTGTCGTGAGCCAACATAAGCAAATAGGAGGCGTTACTTTTGGAACACCTCTCATATTAATCCTTATCAAATATTTGCAATTCAATAGGGTACTATTTAAAGGTTTTTGAATTTTTTTAAATCATCAATTTACAGTCTTGTGTTAGTAAATCTGCAACGTTTTATGTGAAATATTCTGGCTAGAAAACATGGAAGATGCTTTGTTTTGCAGCTTTTCCTTCTTAGGGATGAGGACTGTGTGCACAGGTTCTGACTGATCTACTCACTTCTAAGAGCTTCCGCCTAATAATGTGAAAAACAGAAATAATGGCAGGAAAAAGAAGCCATGTTTTGCCAGTCCCTGCTCCACATGGTTCTCACATTTCTCCAACAGCGTAAAACATCAGCGTTGATCAAAGAACCAGAGTTAGTCGACAACAAACATTGGCCCACTTATGGGATCTTACAACGTTTATCTGTTACAATATCTTATGGGAAATTTTAGTCCTGGAGTGAAATTTTTACTGCTTGTTACATGTAGTTAAGGGCAAAAGCACAGCCTCGAAAACAAGCTCGCCATATTCATTAGACAGCACAAGGGCAATCTGAGCACAGAATCACTGTTTCTCAAGAGCAAAGGCGGGATCTAACATAGCCTCCAGGAGACTTTTAATTCGGAGGCACAAACAGTTTGATGGCCATTAAACCTAACAGCTGGCAACGCAAGGAGCCAGGAAGGAATTTGGAGCCAAGGAGTAATATTTCTGCCTTCCTGGGACGAAGTGTGAGAGAGTTCACTGATACTCCGCGGTGGATGTCCAATGCATAACAGCAGCAACGGAGATACCAGCACATGAGTCACCCTCCGTGTCTTCAGTGTAACGGTGATGAAAAGTGAACTTGTTGCGTTATGGGCTGGCAGAAGGAATGCTGCCGCAGTGCTGAGAGCATCAGCAGGGCTGACAGAAGAAATGATCCTTGGTTATAAAATCTTTATTCAGCAAACAACCAGCTCTGGTTTAGGCTGCAATTTGTGATGGTTTGGCTGCTTCATACAAAGCTTTTGGAGATGGGGATGTTCTTGCATCAGAGCTTCTTTTTCATTTTAGCATCTGATTTTGGTGATTGTCAATGGCAGTTTGGACACCAAGTCTTGTATAAGCCCTCACATGTTACCCTTCTGGTTCAAATGGAGTAAATAACTTGGAAGTCAGGAGCGGACAGAGAAGCTGGTGTTTAAGCAATGGCCCACATCGGTGTCCAAGCATTGTCTTTGTGTATTGTGGCACTGAGGGACATGGTCAGTGGGAATGGTGGGAATGGATTGGGGTTGGACTTGGGGACCTCAGTGGTCTTTTCCAACTTGAATGATTCTGTGGTTCTGTGACTCTCTTCATAGAATCATAGAATCACAAGGTTAGAAACGACCTGCAAGATCATCTAGTCCAACCATCCTCCCATTACCATTGCTACCACAACCTACTAAACCAGATCTCGTAGCTCCTCATCCAGACACCTCTTGAACACTGCCAGGGACGGCGACTCCACCACCTCCCTGGGCAGCCATTCCAGTGCCTGACCACTCTCAGAGAGAAAAAGTTTTTTCTTTTTTTTCAGTTCTAAGTCAGAGTTATTTAAGCCAAATATGATTCCTACTTTTCCCACCTCTCCACATCTATGAAGTCCCCAGAGAAATCTCAGTGCTGCTGCCAGGGCTGTAGCTGCCCTGAGACATATGTAGTCTCAGTGCTGGTGGGAAGGAAAATAACGCAGGATTACTGTTATTTTGTAGTCTTCCTTATAACGTCAGGAGATGCATTGCAGAGAAGTAGGATTTGGAAGCAAAGTTCAACCTTCCGGGTCCATTTTTCATTTCATTTGAGTCTGTTCTACACCACTCAGGCAGCATAAAGGAGAGTTTAAAATGGAAAAAAATTATTCTCTTGCTCACTCTAATGGCTTTTTGCACTACCAGAGGGGCGTCAAGAGGCCTTGCTATAAATGAAAATCAGTTTTATCTGCTTTTTTCCTTTGGTCTGTGCACTCAAAATGCTGATGAGCTCTGAGAGGTGAAACCTAAAGAGAAGCCCACATCTGCATCAGAAGGACACCCATTTCCATTTGATTATTATTATTATCTTTATTTAGATGCAACAGTTAGGGCTGGGAGCTCTGCAGTGTTTGAGCACACGCTCTGCAGTAGAGTCTCAGAGTTTATCGCTTACAGTTAACCTCTGGTTCAGGAGTCCTGCTGCTCCTGAGGGAGAGAAATATCTCAGGAAAGAAGTTGCCTCCAAGTAGGAGTGCAGGCTCACGTATATGTGTGCATCTGGGTGCACGCAAGCCTCGTGGATGTCTCTCCTGCTCAAACCTTCACATATAAAAAATGCAAAACGTGACATCTCATAATATTTTCATATTGGGTAACTACAGAGAATATTTTGGCAAGGGTGCTTAATCTAAAATGTTCAATTTTAATCAGCTTGAACTATGGTCTGTCTTTCTGTGAACTGAAAACCACCAATCAATTTTCCTTTATCTTTTTTTCTGTTTTTCTTACCCAAGGCAATGCCTTTTGTAAAAGGGTATTTATTTTTAATGGATTTTTTAATGAATTTTTCAGTCAAGCTATTAATAATGCCATTAATTATAGGCAGCTTGTATTAAAGTGCATGCTGGCCTCTTAATCCTGACCCCCAGCTATTGGCTTGCAGCTAATCCAGCCCGGTGCTTGGCAGCAGTGCCGGCCGCAGCCCGTGGCTGTTGGAAACGGGGGAAGACGGGACTAAAGGATAAGGAGGGATCGGGGAGGGGAGAGGCATTTTGAGTATATACTTTGCCAGAGGGGCTGAAGTTTAAAGCCAGATGATATGTTAGTGCGGCGGGGATAATCCTAGAGATGCGGTGCCAGCACTTGGGAGGACCTTTCCCGGCGGAAGGCTTTGCTCTGCCTGAAAGCCCTGGCCACTTTGATAACCCCACAGGAGCCCCCGACGTCTTACCTGGGGCGGTTGTGCGCGACGGTCGCCCCGCTTCAATCTGCTTAAAGGCTCGGGCAGACAGAAGGCCTTGGCTGCATAATAGATCCCCTTCTCTTCCCCAGGCTGCTCATCTGACACGATTGTTACGAAAGTTGCTAATTATCAGCTGGTTGAAAGATAATGGAGGGGCCCCGTCCTGCGTGGTCAGAAGAGAGAAGCTCCTGTCGTTAGGAACGGAATCAGATCCAAAGAGTTCCCTGCTTTTGTGCATGGGTGCATGTCTCCATGTTTCATTCTACGGGGCAACTGGAGATGTTGGAGAGATCTTAAAGTGCACTGTTCTGGGCCTGTAAATTTTTAACCCTTTTATTTTAATGGATAGGCATTCCTTTTTCATAGAATCATAGAATCATAGAATGGCATGGGTTGAAAAGGACCACAACGATCATCTGGTTTCAACCCCCTGCTATGTGCAGGGTCGCCAACCACCAGACCAGGCTGCCCAGAGCCACATTCAGCCTGGCCTTGAATGCCTCCAGGGATAGGGCATCCACAACCTCCTTGGACAACCTGTTCCAGTGCGTCACCACCTGTACTGAGTTTTGGTTTTTTGCTTTGTTTGCTCTGTCACTTCTATCTATGCATTTTGGGGAGTGAAAAAAAGGTAAATATACATATATTATTCCTGTCTTTGGGCCATTCCGCTGCTGCAGGACGTAGGTTTCGTATTCATGAGCTGAGAGGAAAAATCCTTTCTTCTGACGAACCAGCACCCATAGAGATGTTAATCTGATATTTTATGGTAATTAATTTAAGCATTTAAATAAGGATTTTGGCCACTGGGTTTGTTTAATGGTTTTTAAAACGCTATAATGGAGGGTGTAAGGCAGCAGCAAAAAGCAGTTCCTCTTCAAAGAAAGCAGAAAAGTTGGACCTGGAGGAAACTGGGACACACTAGGGAGAAAATAAGCTGTGGAGTTATACCCTTTAGGATTTTAGGTCTCCTTCTCTTATTTTTCTTTTTATGGCTATTATACCTTAGGAAGGCACCTGAACACTTGTAAACGTCAGGGTGCATCTGTCCCTACTTATTTTCCAATGGAGGAACTCTGAGTCTCAGGGACCACTTCTGGATCCAGGTAACCAGTGTTAAATAGTGTGCATATAGATATGATTTCAGGAGAAGACGGGGGAGTTATGTCCAGCTTTGATTTGCTCTTAGCACTATTTCTCTATTTTCTTTGCCATTCCTATTTGTTAACAGATTGCCTTGACTGTAATAGTATAGCAGCAATCAAGATGGTATAAAGACTAGATTTTGTAACTGATATTCCTCAGTTTCCTCACTGCTTTACAGCTTCTGCATGTCCTTCTTATTCATCAGCGATGCTGATGCCACATAAGAGAGATGGGGGAGAGGAGGGTGAAGGACCACTGTAAATGGGTGCTGGCACTCCTTAGTTATGGTCTATAACACTAATAAGGCATATACTGATAAGGAAATAAGGCATTGCACACACTCTACTAGTTATTGTGACATGTCTCATCTTCTCTGCAGGTTTATCCCAGCTTCAACACTGGCTGTATGTCGGCGGTCCATTGTAAAACACTGTCAGATATTGTGCAAGAGTGCATGTGGGTGAGGAACCTACACCACCAAGAAGAGAACAGTAATCACAAGCAACTGAACGAAAAACACCAAGAAGAAGTTGAAGGTTTTGTTTAACCAAAGTTTTAGTATTTCTTGCTGTGTGTGCGAGGATATTCAGCCTTTGGCTGAAGGAAGAAACGAGTCAAATATACGGCCTTTTTAAAAGTTGGTCTAAATAAACATTTCTTCAACAGTACTGACTTTTTGTCTGTATCCCTAAATAACATATATGCAACCTAATGAAAGCTATTTGATTTCTGTTGTTTTCTTTCTTTCTTTCTTTCTTTTTTTATTATTTTGTTTTCATACTTGCTTCTTGTTAGAGTGAGAAGACACACCCTTAAAACAAACCAGTACAGACTTCAGATACTCTTGGGAACTAATGGACTAATTTTCAAATCCAAAACAATATAATGGAATCATAGAATCATTAACGTTGTGAAAAAACCCCTAAGATCACCCAGTCCAACCCCAGCCCACCCCCACCATGCCCACTGACCACATCCCTCAGTGCCAGATCTCCACGCTGAACCCCTCCAGGGTCGGTGACCCCACCACCTGCCTGGGCAGCTGTGCCACTGCATCACCGCTCTTTATGAGAAGAAATTGTTCCTAATATCCAGCCTGAACCTCCCCTGGTGCAACTTGAGGCCATCACCTCTCATCCTATCACTGTTACCTGGGAGCAGAGGCCAACACTTACCTCACCACAATCTCATTCCAGGGAGTTATAGAGAGCTATGAGGTACCTGGGATAGTTGGTATAATTACCACTTTTTCCTCAATTCTCACCTATATTGATAAATATATTGTCACCATTAAACTCACCAAAGCGTTTGTATCTAATTTTGAAAGTTCTGAGACTTTTGAGACTCACCTGTCAGTTGTATTCTCTCTGCTTGCCAATTTTCAGCTGTGAATGCAAGGGATATTACCCCCTTATTTCTAAGGTCAGATTGAAACTGAGTTTGATCAGACAAGAATGCAGGAATAACCACATGTTCTAGCAAGATAACTGTAAACTCTAACTGTATCTAATGGAAATGAGCATGATGGAATCAGCAAGTTTTCCTGGGCAATGTGATTTTTGCCATTAGGTTATGAATTACTCAGGAGTTTGTCATGTGGTAAAACTGGCCCAGTTTAGCTTCAACATTTGCTGTCTTCCACTAAATACACATACACACGTATATCTTTCTTAATAAAAGCGAGGACTGTGTAAGGAGTGAACCTACTGAAGATTTCCTACAGAAATAAAAAGGATAGAGGGGGGATAAAACTGATTTAAGCTGATTTGGGGAACATTTCTGTAAAATATAATGGGAAAGTTTCTGTCACAGTTTCTTACAGTTTGGGATTTCCCAATTTTATTTTAACACACATTAATTTACTAAGCTATATGAGTGACTAGCTTTAAGGATAAAAGGAGTTATGGGTGTGCTCAGGTTCTTCCTAAATTGGGTCGTGATTAATTTTTGAAAATCCATTTTATTTCTGGCTTAGGAAAGCTGTCAGTCCCTGCCTGGGAAGGCAACCTGAGATGCTTTCAGAACATTAGAGAGTTGTCTTTTCAGGTCAAGGCTGATACAGTGAAAGGGAGCGAGGATTGCATTGTGCTTGCTTGACCTATCCAGTATTATATTTTTGGACAAACAGCACTGCAGCTTCCTTTCTTTTTCTGATCCACCAGTCTTCACAAAGGCTGCATTCAGCAAATAGCGCGCACTGTTCTATACACGCTCCGTTTCCTTTGCTATCCATCTCACTCACATCTTTTCTTTTTGCAACCCTCGTTGAGCACTACGTATATTTAATTTCAGATTTCATTTGATTCTTTTTTTTTCCCCCTTCTTGTTATGTGAAACGAGAAGAAAGAAAAGATAAAAGATTGTTTGTTCATGGATTTTTCTCTACTTAGAATGGGTCAAGGATTTATACCCTAGTACTAAAAATCACCTTCCGACAGGAGTTTAGCCAAAATCAAGCAGCTGGGACATGTAAATCTATGGAATTCTATTAATTTCAAAAAAGCAGCTCAATATAAACCAACAGAGGACCTGGAAAATCATAGAATCATAGAATCACAGAATGGTTTGGGTTGGAAGGGACTCCAAGGATCAAGAAGCTCCAACCCCCCAGCCACAGGCAAGGCCACAAACATCCACATTTAATACTAGACCAGGATGCCCAGGGCCTCATCCAACCTGGCCTTGAACACCTCCAGGGACGGGACAGATTTATCTGAGCTACCTACTTTCACATGCGACATTATTGCAGTCTGCTTTTCTCCTATAACTACAGTGGGACTCTGCAGTGTTTCACTCATACATACATGATGCAGATCTACATTGGAGATAACTAAAAATAGAAGAGATGAAGCTGACCTTTACTTTCTGGTACTGGCACATTCTTGGCATTTGCTGTGGCTTAGAATTCACATTTCTCATTTCTCAGTTTTCACGTTCATAAGATACGTCTGTGCTTCTACACATTTTTCTTCTTTATTTTTCTTTTCTTTTTATATGCTAGATATTATGAATAGCTACTCTATAGATCACACGATTTTATTGCTATTTTTAAGCCTTATATTCGATGATTACATTCTGAAGGTGTTTTTTTTTAATGTCTCATGAAATGTACACTAAGAACAGGAGGAGAATGACAAATATTGGCACATTAATGTCACAGCACAGTTTCTGTGACTCTACCAAGTCTGAGATAATTTGCAGGTTAAAAATCATTTCCTTTTTACAACAGATGGAAAAAAAATCCTAATTCTTCTCTACTGAATGAGCTGTTGAAAGACCAAAAAGCTGTTGAAGAGATAAAAAAGATCAGAATAATTTGCTAAGCATTTTTGACACTGTGCATGTCTAACCAAAGCTGTCTCCTTCTGGTGCGGAAGATAAATGGCAGTGAACCAAGATCTGATAGTGACTCAGTACTTGCTGTGTCTGTGACTGGAAAAGATTCTTTCTGAGACTGAATTATCAGGAAAAGGGACTCAGCATAACAGATCATTTTAGTTCTCCGCTCTTTGCTCTTTTCCCCCCTTTCTTCCATTCTTCCTTTGCTTTTCCATTACAAGGGCTTAAGAAAAGAAAAGGAGAATGAGAAAGAGAAAGAGAAAGGAAAGAGAAAAGAAAGAGGATGAAAAAGGAAAAGGAAAAGGAAAAGGAAAAGGAAAAGGAAAAGGAAAAGGAAAAGGAAAAAGGGAAACTGCCCACAGCAGGGTTTGGGGCTGGGTGGGCTTTGAGGTCCCTTCCAACATTAACCTTTCTATGATTTTATGATTCTGTGTCACCTCCTCCAACCACAAGAATGGTCCATGTCAGCATAAAGGAAGTTAAGCAGAGGTAGCAAGAGGCCCACATAGGTGAGTAAGGAGCTCCTGACAAAACTCAGATATGAAAAAGAGTAATGCAGGGTGCGCTAACAGAATCATGTGAAAAAGGAGAATAGAGACACTGTAGAAGTGCTAAGACAGGTTTAGGGAGGTCCACCTGCAGATGAATTTTACAAAGCACAAGAAGCCAAAAAAGGTCATTATATTGACACTTCTATCTGCCTTGAAAAGTCATATTACCGGTGAAGGTTCCTGAGGAAAATTAGAAAGTGAATGTCACTCCTATCTTCAAGAAAGGCAAGGAGGAGGATCCTGTATACCTCCAATAAAAATCCAAGTCTTAATTTCTTGATAACTCACTGGTATGTAGTCTAAAATGACTACTAGATCACCATTTCATTTTCTGTTCTCCAAGATAAACAAGAAGAGTTCCTTCAACTTTTCTTCACACATCTTTGTATGCTCCAGCTTTGTGTTAGCAGCCTTTGGTGGACTCACTTCCAATTTCAAGCTCTCCCTTCTACAAGGAATCTCAAAATTGGGCAGACTATTCAGATGCCAAATAGGGGGAAATGATCTCTTTTCTTGACCTATTGATTGCAGCTTCTGATTTTTAGATGACTGAAAGTAGATGAGCTGTATCTACATAGATGTGCATATGGGTCAAGTCGTATTCACTACTATGGACTCGGAGCAGGTACAATTGGCTGCAGAGTGAGCTGCAGGGGATGGCACATCAATTTACTGGTGTTAAATGTTGGTGGGCACGTTCCTCATCTGCAGCAATTGCACGGGAAATTTGTGCCAGATTAAAATTATTCCACTGGAAGGTAACGTGATTCTAATTAACTCACATACATCATGGGCTAAGAATGTGCTTAGAAACTCCTACCATGGCTCAGCTGACTTCCAGCAATGCTGCTGCGTATTCTGAGTCCTCAGACCCAGTCTTGTATTTCTTAAACCCCAGCAAAACAAAAGAAAGAGGATCTCTCTGATAATTAACAAACACCTCAGACACAAATCCTGAGACAATTTCAGAGGCAGACTAGTTCTGAGCATCCTTGGTGGCCAGCTGCTTTGATCAGTGGATCCCAAACCCTGACCTCAGTCACACACGAAATGTGAATCTAGTTCCAAACTGGACTCTGCCTGTAATATGTCACATCTGTCTCAGCTATTAATATTTCATGGTCTGAATGAAGCTTGGCCAGTTTTTCTCTGATCTCTGCTCCATTGATATCTACTGAAAAATAGTTTCTTGCTTCCAAAAGCAGCTTATCTTCTGCTCTAGACAGTTCCTTGTGTGTGCTACTTAAAGCATCCATAAGAAAGCTTTCCATGGGAATTCATACGCTCTTCAACGTAAAAATATGGCTGACTTTTTTAAGTAGAGGAGATGCAGAAAAAGAAAGAAGGTCTGAACAGTTTTCCTCCTGACTGTCCTAAAAAGCAAATGTAATGTGCAGAGGGAAAACCTGCTTGCATAGAGCGGACATATTTCTGGGCATCCATGTAGTTAGCAGAGGGAGGATGTTCAATTAGTCTCTTTACCACAAGCTCCCCAGTTAGTCTCCCTCTGGAAAATAGGTGAGAAATTCTTATATTCCTCTCAATATGTTAATCAGACAACTGGTATCACAGTTCTCTAACTGTGTAATACCAGTCCCCCTTGGCAGATATATTTTATTTGGATAATGATGTGAAATTTAAGATCTACGTTTCAATTGTACAGAGCCATAGGCAGTTGTCAATTTTAGTGACAGACATGAACCCGGAGCTAAATTCCTGTGCACAAGCAAAAATTCCAACAGGCGTAGCACAATTCTGGTCCCTTAATAGAAATACGCTTTCTCCCATCAAGGGGCAGTATTTTTAAACTGCATTGCTTCTCCCAGCGCTAGCAAATCATGAATGCTCCCACATGCTTCCTTTTTCTTGCACTTTGGCCACCTCTCGCCACAAAATCTGATGGTTATCTGTCTTTTTCTGCCTAAAGTGCCCATTACTCTGGCACCAAAGCACTGCCAGATGAATCTCCTGCCTTGCTTTTTTGTTGCTGACACGCCATGCTCATTCCAACCTCTGGTCTTCCTGGGCAGGTGTTAGGATTGTTAATGTGCACTACTCCGTGTCTCTCCTGTTCTGTTCAAAGTTTGTTAGTTCAGCATCAACTTCTAAACCCATTGCAGAGAAGGGTTTCCTTCAGATCTAGCTAAAATCTTGAAGAGTTGTGTAGTTGGGTAGTCTTTTCCTATTTTTTTCCATAGAAAAACGGTCTTTTCATGCAAATAGTACCTATATAATTTTAGAATCATTGTTACTATTGTTATTATTATTTTGCATAGCATTCAGTTCACAAAAGCAGAAGCCTCTTTAAAATTTGCAGATGCATCAGAAGCCCGAGGAAAAGATGAGCTGCGTTCTACTAGTTTATTTTTATTCCCCCAAAGTAGATCTAATGCTACTGAAAGCTGTCCCCAGAGCTGTCAGTCAAAAGAGGAACAATATGAATGGCAGCAGCAGTAGCACAAAATGCCTCCATGGAACTGCACAATAGCAAGGCATGGGGTTAGGACTCAGGAGGAGGGGTCTTTTAAATCTGTGATTTTTCAGGTTTACCATCAAACCAAAAGAAAAAAAAAAGGCATCTAAAGTCAATCTAAAAGTAAATTCACTCTCTCTTTTTTCAATATCTGATTTAAAAAAGAAATGGTTTGAATTTCTTTTAAAATATTTTTCAATAGAACTAAATAGTTTCCAAAGAAACAGAGAGAGATGGCTAATCTGGCTGTTACTACTTCCAACAAAACACATTTGGGATGCCTGCGCTCCAAGGTGCACATCTCTTTTCTCATGAAATCGGAACAGAGATGTCAGCAAAATCTCTTTGCTTCAACAAAACACCATGGAGATGCTCGGGCTACAGCTTTCATCAAATCCACTTTGCTTTGTAGAAAAGTACTTAAGTATTCCAGAGAGCTGGGACCAGGGCTGTCTTTCAGGTACATCCCTCAAACACTGAGCTGCAGAGTTATTTGCACACACTGCTTAGTCAAAATGATGTCTCCTGCAAAGCTGAACTTCTATGAGGGTGGATAGTGATAGGACCAGGGGGAATGGTTTTAAACTGAGACAGGAGAGGTTTAGGTTAAATATTAGGAGGAAGTTTTTCACACAGAGGGTGGTGACACACTGGAACAGGTTGCCCAAGGAGGTTGTGGATGCCCTATCCCTGGAGGCATTCAAGGCCAGGCTGGATGTGGCTCTGGGCAGCCTGGTCTGCTGGTTGGCGACCCTGCACATAGCAGGGGGTTGAAACCAGATGATCATTGTGGTCCTTTTCAACCCAGGCCATTCCATGATTCTATGATTCTACGATTCTTCAGCTGTGATGGGAAAGCTGCCCTAGGCTGCCCTTCAGCACAGTAGCTCAAACAGTTAGGAGGTAGGAGACCTTTTCTGACCTGAGAAGACCAAAAACATACTGTTTGAGGTGGGAAGGGACCTCTGGGCATCACAGAATCATAGGAACATAGAATGGCTTGGACAACTTTCCTGCTCTATACTTAGTGTAGGTTGTCCAGGACCGTGTATTGCTGGGTTGTGAGTATCTCCAAGCATGGAGGATCTGCAGCCAGTCTGGGCAGCCTGTGCCTGTGTCCAGCCACCCTGACAGCAAAAAACATGGTTCTTATATTTAAGCAGAATTTTCTGTATTTCAGTTTTGCCCAATGCCTCTTGCCATTTTTGCTGGATACCTCTGAAAGAGCTTGGTTCTGCTTTATTCCTCTGCATTTTGGAGCTATACACACAGATAAGATCCCCTGGAGCCTTCTCATCTCAAGGCTGAAAATAATTGCTCTGTTTCCCTGCAGTCTTTGCTGAGAGAAAACTCCCTGGAATGAGTATTTCTGTGAGGAGCTGAAAGCTGAATGCTAAACTCTGGAAAAACTTCTTATCTCCAGTGCAGACTTGAAGGTACACAAGCTAGAGCCAGTTGTAGGCATCTGCTGTTTGCCCACAGACCTCTCCTAGCAGCTGCCACACTCCTTTGGACTATGTAATAGCATGACCAGAACTTGGCAGTGACCATTGGCTTAGGTTCTAGCAGAGATTAGTTTGCCAATCTATCTGCAACCAAGTCTCCAAGCACCTGCTACTGAGAAATGCCCAACCAACCCGATCTTCTTCGTGATGCAAGAAACACCCTGTGTCTATGTGACAGATAAAACATGGGCATGCCTCCCCAGCATGATGCCTTGCTTGGAGCCACTGTCATAGGGTAAGGGGTGGGCACATGGAGGACTTGCATTCATGATCCCTTCTGCTCCTGAAAAAAACTCGAATCCTCCCTGTCTTTCAATATGGTGAGTGCCAAGTGCCACATCTGGTGCAGGAGCACTTCAAAACCTTGCAGATCTGCCTGCTTGTCAAAACATTTAAGCACTGAAGATACAGAGTTCATATTCTTTGGGGCCATATAAGAATTTACAAGCCCCGCTGCCATAAACTGCATTTCATAATGAAAGTTCCTCATTATGGACACAATCTTGCCCTGTTAACATCTGTGGATGCTTTGACATAACTATGAAAGCCAGAGTGGGACTTGCCACAGTGAGGAGAGTTTCTGGCAGTAATTAGACACAGTCATCTTCTGGGTTGCTTCCCCACAAAATGCCCAGTGCCTCAGAAGTATACAAAGTGTGCTAGAAGGATTTCCATTTTCCCATAGAACCAGGGAAACTGTGGGCTTTAATCAGATTTATTATTCTTTTGAACTAGATTAGTTGTTCCTGTCGCTAACAAGACCATGGTGCTTCTCGTCACGTTGGAAGTGTGATGTGCTTTAGCAAACCCGGATTTGAAAACAGAAGCTGGCAGGTTTTTGCTCACAATTGTTTTGATAGTAGGTTATCCTTTCTTTTTTTCTTTTCCCCCCATTCTTTCTTCTTCAGATTCCATCTCTATTGATCTTTAATGGCTTCCAGATGGGATCACGTTTGGCCATTTTATAGGCTGAGCTCTGAAAGACTAAGAAAATGCGGCGCACGAAAGCAGCCCATTAGCTAATAAAAAATAAAAAGGCACTGCAAATATACTAATAAAGTTTGTAATGTTGTAATATATTAAGGAGATGACAACTGCGCAGGAAGTAGGCCTGGCCTGGCTGCATGGAATAACAAGGGAGCTTTAACAGCTTATGGTAGAGGTAACAGCTGTCAAGAAAGAGCAAAACATTGTTTACATTTTACATTGTAGATGAAACAATACATTAACTGGCCTTCCTGCTAAGACCTTGACTGTCATCTAATCCAGTAAATTCCTCTGTGGGAAAAAGCATCATCTCGCCCTTCTGGTTTATACAAGCTTGAGGATGCCAGCAGCAGAAATGAGTTGCTGAGCATTGGGATGTCGTGCAGATTGTGCAATACTGTTTATCCCAGCCACAAACGATTGGAGAGGAGACATTAAATACTGTCTAATGCCTAACACATGGCTGAGAGTGTCTTGGTCCTGATTCCCATGTGCCTCACACACCTTGTGTAGCTATCATCACCAGCGTGAATGGAATGTAAAACATTATTAAACATGACCATCAGTTTGCAGAAAGCAGAGATTTTACACACACACACTAGCATGCATTCACATATGCACACATATTTTGTCCATGTGCATAATGTGTATTTTTAGGTGACCTTTTTTACTGATCAAAACAATTTGTGCTACTATCATGTATGTGTCAAATACTAGGCTTCTTCAGCTCTTACTGCTGATTCTATTAATACAGCTGCAGAAGCTTCTGGAAATCTTTCTTGTGGAGTTCTGTGCATACGCTCATTAGATAGTCACTTACCACTTTGAACATCTCACCTTCTGCATGCACAAGATTACCAAAGACACGGCACTGTTTTACAAAAAGGGCAAACAGAAGAATCAGTGTGCAGTAAAGTTATCTGAGAACAGCCAAAAACGTGTGTGAGGAATAAAGTGTCTTAGAAAAACTTCATCACCTCTTCCAGTTTATTTTGAGAAGTGCATAGGTGCATCTGCACGTGCATATGTTTGTTTGAATGTACATGGGATGGGAGAATGCCTATTCCAGAGCATTTATTGTAGAATCATAGAACCATTAATATTGGAAAAGACCTCTAAGATCACCAAGCCCAACCCCAGCCCACCCCCACCATGCCCACTTTGTGCCTCAGTGCCACATCTCCACAGTTCTTCAGTACCTGCAATGATGGTGACCCCACCACCTCCCTGGGCAGCTGTGACACTGCATCACCGCTCTTTATGAGAAGAAATTGTTACTAATATCCAACCTGAACCTCCCCTGACACAACTTGAGGCCATCGCCTCTCATCTCACCACTGTTACTTGGGAGAAGCAGCCAACACCCACCTCACCACATCCTCCTTTCATCTTCAGTGGTGCAGAATGTGCGTCACGAGACGTTTTGGGGTGAGTATCCGTAGGGCCATGCACATGGGGGATTAGGATGCATTGTAGATTGTGGTGGAAGGTGATAAAGCTAAAGAACAAGTCTCTCTCAATCCAGTATGCGTAGGTACTCAGAAAGAGTTGACTGGGTGTTTCAGGATAGATCTTCCCTCACTCTGAAAGCATTCCCAAAGGTGCTGTAGTCTGGTAGAACTGGGAACAAAACCCACATTTTAATCTTCTTATACATTACTCACAAATCTCTGAATTCTTTCCTTTGCAATAAGCTGTGTTAAATTCCTAGAAAAATACACATTTAGACTACCTACCACTGAATTTTTTTTTACAGTGTCCATCCTGGAGACATATATTAGGAAATAATATGGTTTCTTGGCTGTATTCTGTTTCATTCCTCGAAAATAATAATCATATGGTTTCCTACTCATTTGTGGGCTCATAATTGCAGTCCTAATATGAATGCATAGAACAGCACTGGCTTTCCATGGCTGTACAGAAAATGACAATAAGATTAAGAACGTGGGCTTGATTATAAAGGCACCATTATACTTTGGCATCGTCCCCTCGGTGCACCCCACCCCTTTCCTTCAAAAACAAATGGTGGCACCGTTTGTTTTCAGCTGCAGAAATCTTCATTAAAGTTGAGGAATTAAATATAGCACTTAACCTAATTAATTATGGTTTGATCATTTTGACACCTCCAAATGACTCAGCCACATACCTGGAAGCTTTGTCAACTCAATTGCATCTTTATTTTTGTTGCCTTTAACCAACAATGAAGACTAATGCCACTCTTTCTGGTTTTCAATCACCTCTACAGAAGTGCTCCCCTGGCAATGTGCAGGGACAGACCTAATTAATCCCTCATCTGCCCTGCGCTGTGTCTATACATCACACTGGCAGTTGGAACTGCTGCTTGTTTTAAGGCTATTGCTGGAATGAAATGCTCATCTGTTTTTCAATAATTTTACCACAGGTGGTGATTTGTAATTAGAAAGGGCAGAATCCAGATTTTGATTTTTATTTATTTATTAGTATTATTATTATTTAGGAGGAGGGAAGAGAGAGAGGAAAAGAAGGGAGGAGGATTGGGAATAATAACAGCAATTGCTTCTGCACAATAGGGAGAAAGCATTAACTTCTAACACCACCATGGACAACAGCAGTATTTGGGGCTCAATGAGAGAATAGAACAAAGGTTTGCACTGATGTAGCTGCACACAGGTTAAAGATCAAGCATTTGCAGACGTTTACAGGATTCTGTTGGGCGAAGAGGAGCTTTGACAGCTCAGAACAAAGCACTGGGAGAGGAGCACCGCATCAATACCTATTTTTCCTTTCTCCCTCCACCTGCCTCTCCTATTAGCACTGCATCAAGTTGTCTGCAGACCAATTTCATTCAGGTGCACAGGTTCTTACACTCCGACATCAAAACTTGGATGTGTGATTTACCTGAAGGTTGGGTATGTGCCAGAATTGCTGCCAGGATTTAATGTATCACAACATCATGAGGAGATGATCATAGAAAAGACAGAGGTTTCACAGCAAGCTGAGTACCAACCAAAAGCTGATAACCCATGTGGTTTTGATAGACATCTGTTAGAGCTGAACACTTGGGGCCTGATCAAAAGAGTTTTGACAGTCTGCCATCTTAACGTATTTTAGATCATAGAATCATAGGATGGCCTGGGTTGAAAAGGACCATAAAGATCATCTAGTTTCAACCCCCTTGCTATGAGCAGGGTTGCCAAACACTAGACGAGGCTGCCCAGAGCCACCAGATTCTCCTGTACTTGCAGAGGTCCAAAAAGTAGTATCAGTGATGTTATCTGGCTGTGACAAGTAATCATCAACACTAAACGCTGAGGTACCATGGTCTTTCATATCTGTCCAACCTGATATCAGTAATGGTTTCAAAGTGATATAGAAAAGGTTTGTTTTGCTGAATGTTATAGGTATGCTGTGGGATGATTTTTAAAAATAAATAATAATTGGGGAGGTAAATAACCCACTCATGATACCCTTTCACAATTTTACACAGATTTCATGTATATAGCCTAATGCAAGTTGCTTAGAGAGACATTTTTAGAAGTACTGACATGTTTGTAGCTATGTGTTAATGTCTAGCAGCATTTTCAAGAGAAGGTAGGATCTAATGCTTGAGTTAAATTTGTAGGAACTTGGAAGTGTTACTGAGACAATATTGCTAACTTCAGTACTCTACAGCTCAGTACACGACCTCACATTCCTCTAAGTTTCCTCTTTTCTCCTACTTTCCTTTGAGAACGACATGGTGATATAGATAAAGGATGAAGGTTTCGATCTTAACAGAATGTTTCGATCTTAACAGAAGGTTTCGATCTTTCTGAATTGGCCTGTGGTGACTTCTAATGAAAACTTCCCTTCTATTTCAGGGTGAAGCTGTTCAGCTTTGCATAAGGTAATGAAATATACATTAGTCACATGAATGGAAGTCCATTGCTCTGAGATTAATATAGTCCTGTGAGAGATCTGGCTTCCAGGCCTTCCTTTGTTAACTGTTTTGTATAAACGGGAATGGTTTCAAAAGCAGGGGCCCATCTCACATCATCCAGTTGTTCCAGGAAGTCTTCAAGGAAGTAGAAAATCTGGTGCAGCCCCGAGCTCTAAAATGAGCAGAGGTGAAACCTCTGCCTGCTAGTTATGAGGTGTGTATTTCTTAAGGTTTCCCTAACAGGGAAATAAAGGACTGACTAAACTCTAGCTTAAATTTCCTTATCCTTATTATTTTCTTGGCAAGAGAAGAAGAGTGGGTTCATTTGATGCCTCTGCAGGCACTGAGGATGGGACACACAAGAGAAATTCATGAGGTTTCACCTAAGCAGACCCTCCATCTCAGCAGCAATCAACCTGTTTTTCAAGATTTATGCCTTAAGCAAAGTATTTCTCTGGTTCTTTTCCATGCCAGTAGCCTTGGCACCTTCTTGTTTTTCTCATGCCTAGACCTAGCCTTGGCAGGCCTGTCATGGCTACTTAGTGCTAGGAAGTTCTGCTAGTCCCAGCAGGATTTCCAGTGAGATGGGTTCCTTATTTGCACTCACAGTTTCTGTTTTTTTTAATGTCCTCAGTTCAACTCCCTTGGTTTTCCTTGATCATCTTGACTGGTGACCTCATGTAGCTCTCACAAGAGAACTAAAGGATACAAGTGCTCTGCTCTACGTGACGCACTCCAGCAGGAAGTGAAAGTTAGATCAGCCTAAATTCCTTGGGTTTGGTTGCTTTGTTTGTTCAATTACTTTTTTTCTTAATGTTGGCCTATGGAAATAGAAATGACTGGAGAAAAAGAGGTCTGGAAAAGATGTAGCACCATACATACTTCCTTCTTGACCTCCTAACCTAATTCAAGTCACAGGGTGTGGGAGTCACAAGACAGACCCCATGAGCTTTTTCTCGTGCAGCTACACTAAAATATTGCTTTTCTCTTTCATTTTTTCTCTCTTTTAGGGCAACTTACCCATTCCTTGTTGCCCTGAAATCCCTTTCTACGTGGCCAGGCATTTTGTTTCAATTTTGTTTAATGAATTCAGCTCAGCACCCACACATCCCCTTAACCATGGATTTGTACGCTCAAGAGAAGACACGGAGAGATGTTGATGTTTTTGGCTAGTATTCATGCCCTCAGTACCCTTTTTTTTTTTTTTTTTTCAATGAATATACATGTTTTCTTGGCTGTTTGTGCTGGAGCCCATCTGTTAGAATGGCACGGTTCCTGCTCACAAGTGGAATCAGACCCTTGCTTGAGGGGGTAGGTTTCAGGCAATGACGGGTTTCTAAGCAGAGCAGCAGGAGCCCTACAGGAAGGTTCTCCCATGTGTCAGCGTGGGCACCACCTGCCTCCTTTCACATCAACACACCAGTTGAAAGCAGTGCAGTGAAGGCTGGCAGGGCTGAGCAGGTGAGGGGAGGAAGACACGGAGCACTGCCTGGAATATTGCTGGTGTTGTCACAGTGTGCTGGAAGACATGGGACGTTTTAAAACAAGCATGCTTCTGATGACTGGAAGGAGAAAAACATTCATGTGAGACAGCAATTCCTAGACAGTTTAAGGCATTAGCTTAGAAATGAGGAACTGATTTCGCTTCTTTCAGATGCACAAGAGGCAAATGTTTTAGGGTTACATTGGAGTAAGGGCTATTTCTGGGTGGCTCATGGTGCACATGAATCATCTTCAGTCACACTGAATTGTTATTCGGAAGAAATGTGAAGCATAACGATGACTGCATAACATTTGGTTATCATTTAAAATGATTTTTTTCCCCAGTTTGTTGGAAAACTCTTTGCCATCATTCACTGGGCTTCAACAGATACATATTTAAACTGTTCCATTTAAGTTTCTCCATTTGATAACTCGCATCTAAATGAGTGGAGGTTCAAATGAACTTTGGAGAAGATGTGTGGTGTGAAAATATCAATAAACAACGACTTAAAATTCAGCCCATCTGCTTTATCTGATTTATGGGGACAGAGCACAGGAGAGAACCCTGGACAATAGGCTGCTTGCAGAAATTCTTGGTATTGATTCTGATGTGATCTTTAAGTTCCCTTTGAGCTGTCCAATGTCTTTCTTTATCTGTTGACTTTCAGTTTTCATTTTTGCCTACTTTTTTCATTTTCCTCCAGACATCTCTTTTAGCTGTTGCTCAGAATGAAAATGGGGAAAACGTAGGTGGTAGGAAACAGAAATGGAACCAGCTATACCAATTGTTTGACCCTCCCTTTGTAATCCCAAAGCAAGCACACATTCAGGGGGAAAAAAAAGAAAGGAAGAAAAGGGAAGGTAGACCATCCTGAGACAAAATGAGTCATATTCCTGATAGATCAAAACAACAGAGAAACTTAAAGAAAGGATTCTTCTAAATGAACAACAAGTATGCCTTGTGCTCTCTGTATAGGTGGTATTTCCTTTGACACCTGCATGGACCATTGCCAGGGAAAAGTGCAAAGCTATGCCACAGTCAACTCTCAGATGTAGATTATTTCCTGCAAGACAATCTGAGGCACTTTGGATAGGGCAACAGTAAGAATATATTCCTACTGATACTAAAGACATTGCTTTACTTTCTGCCCCCACTGTACATAAATTTGACTAAACTCATCAGTCAAAATTACCAGATTTACACTTTGTTAGAAGCTGGAGCTAATTGCAGACCTACTCTGGCTTTCCTTTCAGTGGATGTGAATAAAAGCATTTCAAGAGGGCAAGAAGAGAGCTGTCTCAGTGGCTGGAGTGCTACAAGTCTGCAAATACCTTTTGAGCAACTGGAATGATATTGTGAGAGCCAAAGAATATCCATAACCAATAGGTTTCCCAATTTTAGTCATTTCCCACCAACCCCTAGGCTTTTATAGACTGGTCTCTGGCAGAATTAATGAGAGAGGAAAGACCTCAAAAATGTAGAGAGCACAGAGCAATAATTCTGCTGTTACATCAAAGGTTTATTTGTGGCCCTATTCAATTTATTTGGAGACTGTGCTTTGTTCTTTTTATTTCTGAATGATGAATTTATTCACAACATCAACATTTATGGTATGAATAAGGTATAAAAGTGAAAACTAAAAATGACGTATAAACTTGTGGTGGTGATAATCAGGTTAGAAGGGAAAAAGATTGACAACAAAACAGCTGAATAGCAATCAGACAAAAGATCATCCCCTGTCCTTCAGGGGATGGGTGCTGGGACTCTCTACCATGATGTCACTAGGGAGCCTGTTTTTTTAGCTGTTTCCCTATAAGCTCAATTGGTGAATTCAGTGCCTGTTCTCCTGACTCCTACTTGTGAGCCACAAATACCAATATGGTATTAAGGGTAAAGGATTCACAAATCCTAGATTTATAGGTATTTTTTCTACTTTGTTCCAATATCTCATCATATTAGAAAACAAGATTCTGGTTTGCCCGATAACATAAAGCTGAGGAACTTCTCTCATGGTTTAGTAGCAACCTACTTTCTCAGTTAGCCTGGATTTACAGCATAACTGTCCCTATTCCTCAAAAGAGTTGCACTAAGAGGAGACTATGTGCTATCTGCTTCTCTGACCTTGAGGTTAATAAACATTATGCAAATATTTTGAGTTTAATATATGCTTGATATTTCTCATCCTAGCAGTGGGAGACAACATCTATTTAGGCATTTTGTTCACCTAAGGCCTTAGAAAGAAGAGACAAATATTTTCTTCCCTTGGTGGAGAGAGAGCATGGTTCCTCCGTTATTTCAGGACATCGGTGGGACAATGAAGGAATTGCATGTTGGCAACACACATTTCCTCTAGCCTCTGGATAAAGGATTTGAGTTTTGTGCATGCTGCCAATCCTTTAACGATCTTACACACCCCATAATCACCCTAAAAATTTGGAATAAAAGGGAAAAAAAAAAAGGACTGAAAAGGAAAAGAAAAATCCTGCAGGCTGCCTTAGCCAAATATCTTGGACTATAGTGTTATTTGATCATTAGTCTAAGTATGGATAATCGGTGTAATGCTAAATAAAGAAATTATACACTGAAATGGAAAATTCACTTGGTAGAAGCCCAAAGACTTATTTTCTGGAAGCTAACACTCCCAGTGAAAGGCAAATGCTGCTCCCCAGGCCCCAGCCCCCCAGCCATTGTGCATGACTTATTGAGGTGTTTAGCTAGTATGTGTGTCTGTATATTTGCTCCTCATAACATTTCACCGCTAGGACTCCCCAGTGAAATACAGCTACACACTATGCCAAGAATTGTTGAGAAATACAGGAAAACTCGGTCTCCATTGTAATGAGTTAATTCAGATTATACTCAACTCAGGTGTTTAACCTCACATTATCTCCCACACAACACTGCTCTTCCCTTTTTGTCTGCTTTAAGCAAGAACACTGAATTAAATTTTAAGAGCTACTTTCATTTGGGTTGATATTGCTAATATTTGCATTGAGAATGCCATTGTGGATTGAAGAGTATTTGCAAAACACACTGATTTCCCAGAAGCGACTGGAAAAAAGAAGATGATAATTGCAGAAATACAAACACACGTACATAGAAAACAGGAATTTGATCTAGAAGTATTTACAATTGGAATAAGAGTATGTCATGGTCTGTTTCAGCTGCTTATAAGCAGGAAAGGTGCAGGATGTTCGGATTTTAGGGTCAACTTCTCCCAGTTATCTCTGTAGTTAAGATATTTTGGAAGGGAAATCTTTTCCCTACAAAGAAATTACAGTTTAGAAATGAATAGTAAGCATGAACAAAATAATTTACTTTGCTAGGCTATACATGAAGAAGACAAGAATAATGACACCATACTGGGTACCCATAAGTTTTTTACAGAGAGAGTGGTGAGATGCTAGAACAGATTGCCCATAGAGGTTGTGGATGCCCCATCCCTGGAGGTGCTCAAGGCTAGGTTGGATGGGGACCTGGGCAGTCTGGTCTAGTATTAAACGTTGGTGGCCCTGCCTGCAGCAGGGGGGTTGGAGCTTCATGATCCTTGAGGTCCCTTCCAACCCAAGCCATTCCGTGATTCCATGAGTTGAATGAAGCCAGGAAATATTCTCTGACAGCTACAGTCAGGTCAAGCTCTGACACCTCACCAAACACTAAGACATCACTCCTCAGAGGATCTCCTCTATTTAAATGTGCCAGAGTTCTTGATTGGACCATGATTCTATAATATGGGTATATATGAAATGAAGACAGACACAGGCTTGCTTTTAATAAGAGCAGCGTGATGATCATGCAGACCTCTTAACTTTGTCTTTAGAAACATAACAGCCACTCATTTGTGTCTGTCTCTCATAGAGAACTATTCCAGGTGCTTTTGGTTGCACCAGGGCCATTACTGATAACAGAGACAAGCTGTTCTGGTGATTCTCATATTTATCCTAAATGTACTACTACAAGTGATGTAAACAAATTTTAGGTGATTTGCTTGATCTTAATGAAAGATCTTGTTAAACACTGACAATCAAAGTTCACCTGAAATTATGAGATAACTATTGTTAGCATTAAACTAAGTTTCTTTGTCATGGAGCCTATTGTGCCATGATAGTCCTTTTTATCCGTCCATCAAAAGTTTTTCACATTTATTAGATTAGTAGACTTTAAAGAATAAGAAATTAAAGTGAAAGCACCAGATTCCTGGAAGTCCTCTTATAAGGCAATACATACCTTTCTCATTTACTCTGGATCTTCAGCGGGTGCCCACCTCCTCTTCAGTATCATTATTTTCAGCACTGCCTGAACTCACAGCCCCTGAATTTA
Source organism: Pavo muticus (assembly GCA_016647715.1). Classification (NCBI taxonomy): domain Eukaryota; kingdom Metazoa; phylum Chordata; class Aves; order Galliformes; family Phasianidae; genus Pavo; species Pavo muticus. Next base: position 2,658,485 of record JACDJE010000306.1, read on the forward strand.
TCCAGCCAGAAGAAGCAAGGAGAAATTTTGCTTTATTCCAGCAGAACATGTCCCAGAGCTTTTAAGTCATTAATAGAATTTAAACACTATTACTTAATTTCAGTTGTTAAATTTCTGTGTTAAATTTCAGCACTAGGCATATAGGACTACTTTCTCTAGACTTAATTACTTAATTAATTTTGAGTCACTTACCTCACCTGAGAGCACAGATGGCAACTACTATAATTTTGTGCAAATTCATGGTATGTGTTCATACTATTTGTATCATCAAGTTGCTTACCTTGGATTTCAGTAGTACAGGAGTGATATCAGCTTTCAATTTCAATGACTTACTTCATAAATGCAGTCCAAACACCTGTAAGATTCCTGAAGACACTAAGTGAAGAATGAAGTTGAATTCCTCTATGAACTTGCTTTCCAACATACTACACAGTTACCTTCACATTATACACAAAACTGTGGCACGGTCATGTTGGCGTTGTGATCCCAGGTGATTCCTTTATACCGAAACACTTTGCCTAATATAATGGGAGTAAAGCTGTAGACTAACCATCTTTGTTTCCAGGTATTCCATTTTCTGAAGATACTTGCCAGAACACTGAACACAAGGGGCAGGGATCTTCCTCACCCTGTAAACTAATGTTATAACCTGCATGGACAGTGTTAAATAGTCAAGGTTTATTGATTCCTCTATGATCACACTGAAATTGGAACTAAATAAACTTTGAGGTCCCTCAAAGGGAAGGTGATGGCAGATAAACAGCTCTAAATAACCAAAAAAAAAGGGTTGTAGTCACAATCCAGCTAAAGAAAGAAAGCTTTGCTTACCCATCCCAAGGATCAAAGCTCACTCAATACTCCAAAAGGAAGGACCTCCAGGTAAAGACCCTTCCCTTGTGGCAGGCAGTCCTCAAATGAGGCTTAAGGAACCTGATTCCACTCCTTCCAGTTGCACAGGTGAATTGCTTTCAGCTGTGCTCCCAGGACTGGTTGTGTCCCTTCACCAGGTGCTCAGTCATTGGTTCAGGCTTTGACTTAGCAATTCCCATACACAACCCAAGCTTAGAACGCTAAGTTAGTCATTTCATAGTGAAAAAATGATGCAGAGGCAGTATCACAGAATCATAGAATCACCAAGGCTGGAAAAGACCTCCAAGATCATTCAGTCCAACCATTACCTACCACCAATATTTCCCACTAAACCATGTTTCTTAGTACAACATCTAAATGTTTCTGGAACACCTCTAGGGACAGTGACTCCACCACCTCCCTGAGCAGCCCGTTCCAGTGCCTGACCACGCTTTTGGAGAATAAATGCTTCCTAACATCCAATCTGAATCTCCCTGGTGCAACTTGAGGCCATTCCCTCTTGTTTTATTGCTAGATACATGGATGCAGAGGCTGACTCCCACCTCTTCACAGTGATAAGGTCTCCCTTGAGTCTCCTCATCTCCAGACTATGTATTGTAATTTATATGCAGTAATGTATAACTATGTGCTAGGCACATTGCACAACATACCAAGAGATGATTTCTAGATCTCAGGTGTGTGCCTCTCCTCTGCTTGATGAAGCTTGTGCAGGTTCAAGAATTCACCAGGGCCTAGAATGCATGTACAGAGTCATAGAATCATAGAATGGCTTGGGTTGGAAGGGATAATGTTCACACCCCCACTGCCTATTGTGGGATAAAATAAATCTGGAGGTTGAATAATGACAGAGACTTTTCAAGGGTGAAATATGTGGGAGTAATTGAAAGCCCAGTGGCATCCAACATGCATTTAAATGTGAGTGGACAGAGGACCAGAGGACATATCCGTAAGGTTCTTAGAGAGAGCAATCCTGAGTTGTCAGGAGCTCAGAGGCCATTGCCATCTCTAATTTTAGATTCCTTGAGCTGTATGGCTTAGAGATACTGGGACATGCATCTAAATGATTCATGAGCTTCGCACACCCAAGGAATACTTTAGCTGTCATGACATCCTGTAATAGTCTTGGCACTGACCAAGGAAGGAAAAACAAGCCATCATCTTGGCCTGACTTTGCCAGAAAAGTCTCTAGTTTCTCCCCACTGATGAATGTTATCATCTCTCCTGTAGTTCCCAGTGTGTGTCGCTGGCAGAGGAGGCGGAGGGAAGGAAAAAAAGAAAAAGAAAAAAAATCCTTAAATCCTAAAAGTCATCATAACAAACTTGCTGCTGAGTGAAGTTGCTGTTTGGCTGAGCGTGGTGACTGCTGTACTGTGACAGATCCTGTCAGAGAGGCACTGCCCCAGCTTGCAGGTGTAAGCATGACCTATCAAACTGAATGGGAGCTGACAGAAGGGATTTCTGCAACGTGAAATGGAGAGCTGACATGAAAACAGTGACGTGTGAGGGACTGAATCACCACAAGCACAGCTGTCACAGATGATGTCCAGAGACATGACAGGAGAATACTAACTTTACTTGATGTCAGTTTAGTTGTCCTTTGTGTTTGGAAGAGTAACTGTTAGGAAGGGGAAAATTCTAAAAGCACGAAGGGAAAAAAAAGGAAAAAGAGAAAAAAGAAAAAATACAAACACACACATCCATTTCATCCTTATGCCCAAAGTAATTCTTTCATTTTGCAACACTATTAGTATAGGCGCTTCTCATTTTTGACTGTAGATTGTTTATTGTATTTTTTGTTTGTTTGCTTGCTTTGTGCATTTTGGGGGGGTTTCTTTTTTTTTTTTTTTTTTTTTTTTTTTTTTTTTTTTTTTTTTTCCTTTTTTTTTTTTTGGATGATTGGTTTGTGGCATGCTTTCTGCTGGCTGAAACCATAGTTCTGTACAAACTATTCTAACGCTTGGATTTTGCTCAGCCTACTGACAGCGCTAAAGACGACTTGCTATAACTGCTTCTATCAGCTAATTACTCATAATTCCACAAGGATTAACAGGCAGTTGTCTTTGTTTTTTTTCACAGGAAGGAGTGAGTGTTGTCTGAGGATAAAAAGCAAACCTCTGTACTAGGATATCTGGGATTTGTGCCTCGCTGTATTGGTGACTTTCTGTATGGAACAATCACTTCATACCTGTTACTCTTCCTGACACTGATTTAGTGGTTGGCAGCCTTGCTCTTGATGGAGGTGTTGGAATTAGATGGACTTTGAGGTCCCTTCCTACTGCAGCCATTCTGTGAACCAGTTCCTTGGATCAGGAGCAATCTCTTCCTTGTGCCTTTCCTAGTGCAAATGAATCTCATCGACAACTGATGCTTTCACCCTGTGTTTTGTAAATGAGAAATGTCTTTTTCATGTTGAGATTGCAAAGTATATGTAGAAAACTCTTCACTTTGTCATGGATGGGGCTCTGGGCAACATGATCTAGCATTTGATCTAGTGGTTGGCAAGCCTGCTCATGACACAGGTAGTGGAACTAGATGATCTTTGAGGTTCCTTTCAATCCAAGCCATTCTATGGTTCTGTGATTCGTAGATCACAGAGTGCCAATGACCTCATGGCACTAGTGCTGAAAAGCACCTGGAATGGTGATACTGGATAGGTGCTTAAGGACATCACAGCCTAAGACCAAGCAGACTCATCAGATCTTACTCGTGACTCTGCCTGTGCCAAGTTGAATACTTTACTATGACACGAAAGTAATGAGCTGTGTCTGAGAAGACCACAACAGGCAGTCCTTGGAGCAGGAATCAGGGCTCCCACTACTCCCATATTTCTAGCTTTTACTGGAGCACCAAATACATTTCTCTAAGCTCTAGGGTAAAGAGGACTCTTCCCATTCTCTGGGACAAGAGATCTCTGATGTAAATCCAAACTCATATTCTCCTTTAATTCCAGGATAGTTATTTATTATTGTTTTTCTGAAAAGTCTGGAGGCAGCTCTGAGAACTGCTATAGGACTGCTGAGATCAAGCATTAGGCATGGTCTAATTAACTGCAAAAAGGCTTTCATTCATTTCTCCCCTTTATTGATCCACCTCTAACTTTTGAAGGAAACCACATAAACATGCTTATATTCTCTCTTTTCTTCCCTTTCTTTTCTGTGGAATTTTCTATCTCCCGAATGTCTCACTCAACCTGAGTGGAAAAACTACCACAGTTTTCTGCTCCAAATCTTATCATGCTCGGAGTGCGAATGAGATTCTTGACTGAACTGTTATGATTACATCTGCAAGGGGCAACGTATATAAGGACACCAGTGAATCAACATTCAGTCAGTACAGTAAATAGCTGGATTGTACACAGCAACAGATAAAAATTTGGACAGCACAGGAAGCATGTTTTCAATTACCAGTTCTTTCTTGTAGTGAAGTATACAAGACTGTACAGCATAGTCCTCAATTCTAAAGGGAAAAGTTTCTTGGTAGTACTAGGTCATAGCAAACTATCATGACCACCATTTCCATGTCTCAGAAGTCAGGAAGAATGGCTTGGATTGAGAAGGATCTCTGCCCTATCACTGCAGTGCTTGGACAGTCTGCATCAGGATGTGGAGTCAAATCACAGAGGTGCAGGTGAACATCACTTTGGTGAATGGTAAGCTGGACATGAGCCAGCACTGTGCCCTCGCAGCCCAGAAAGCCAACCATATCCTGGGCTGCACTCAAAACAGGCCAGCAGGGCAAAGGAGGGGATCCTGCCCCTCTGCTCTGTGCTGGTGAGGCTTCACTTGGATTTCTGCATCCAGATGTGGAGTCCTCAGTACAGGAAAGACAGAGTGTTGGAGAGTGTCCAGAGTAGGGCCACAAAAGTTATCAAAGGGATGGAATACCTCTCCTATGAGGACAGGCTGAGAGAGCTGGGGCTGTGCAGCCTGGAGAAGGGAAGGTGCTGAGGAGACCTGAGAGCAGCTTCTAAAAGAGGGCTGTAAGAAGGAAGGTGACAGACTCTTTAGCAGGGTCTGTTGTGACAGAACAAGGGTGGATGGTTTCAAAATGAGAGAGGGGAGATTTAGACTGGATATAAGGAAGAAGTTGTTTACAATACAGGTGGTGAGGCACTGGCACAGGTTGCCCAGAGAGGTGGTGGTGCCCCATCCCTGCAGACAGCCAAGGTCAGGCTGGATGGGCTCTGAGCACTGATAGAGCTGTGGATGTCCCTGTTCAGTGCAGGGAGTGGGACAGGTGGCCTTTAAGGGTCACTTCCAACTCAAATGGTAGCATGATTCTATGATTCTGTGGTCATGAAGTCAGTATATTTTTAAGTGCTAGAAAGAAAGGAAACTCCTTATTAACAAACATTTCAGTAATAGCTATTAATTATACTCTTGTCTTTCCCTTATTTGATATTTTATCACATGAGCAAAGCTGGTTTGTTGTGCCTTCATGAATGTTTTCCAGGCATAAGATACTGAGAAGATATTAGTTGATCACTAGAATATAAAAAGAGAGGGAAAGAAAGAAAGGGAAAATCTACTTCACATATTGATAAATTACCAAATACGTGGGAGAGAATAGCTGCATACTGAAGAAGAGTTGATGCATAGCTTAATATTGATGGAGAAGAAAAACAGAATGTGCACAGGAATTCCGATTTAATCTCTTTAAGAAATTTATCTCCTTTTCCGAGGAGCTTCTTTCAAACAGTTAGCAGCAGAATTATTAAAATCATTGCTTCTGCCACTGAGTAACCAGAATAAAAAAGCTGCAATATTCCTGCTGTTGGTCATTTCATTTTCCATATTAGCAACATTTCTTCCACACAGTAATACTGGTTTTCTTACATGCTTTCTGTGCTTTCTGATTTCTAAGAAAACAGATGAAGTTACCAAAACAGATTTTAGACAGGGTGGTGGTTTTTCAGCTAGTTATTATGGGTCATTTACTATTGAGCACCTAATTATCCACCTAGTCGCATAAGATCCAGTATCTTGATGTTGGAACAAGTGAAGTTTGTGCGGAAATGAAGATAAAAAACAATTTTGGATGTTCATATTAAGAACCTTATCACAAGAGAGAGAGGATCACAGAAGTGCTTTCTGACCTGAAGCTCTAAATTGGTAGCAATGACAACAATGCACCCATTTGTAGTTCTTTATGCAGTAGACTTAGAAGAATAATATGTCAGATTTATAGCTGACCCTCCAACTTTATTTTCCTAAACGGAAACTGAAATCAAGTATGTCCAAGCATTATTTTGCTGTTCTATATATGTTATCTCCTCAACTTAATGCTACGACAAAACAGAAATGATGGCTTCTATTTTTTTTCCCAGAGAGTTGGTGGATGCCCCAACCCTGGAGAAATTCAAGGTCTGGTTGAATGGGGCTCAGAGCACCTGATCAAAGGGGTGTCCCTGGTCATTGTAAGGGAATTGGACCAGGTGGCCTCTAGGGGTCCCTTCCAACTCAAATGATGCTATGGTTCTATGATTCTATGATCTACTATAAGCCTATATGTCACTAAATCAAATCTTTGAAACTGATGTGATCACAAATGAAATGAATTCATTTTTGATGGCATAATGCAAGAACAAAAGCCCTGGGAGAAATTACAGTTGATGAGTGAAAGTGTTCATTGGAGAGAGCCCTAAATGATAAGTCATTTATTCTGTTGGCTTACTAACAATAGCTGTAATGTATTTATCAAGAAAAGCTTAAGATTGCGTTAAATAATAACAGAGCAGAGAGTAATAGAATTAATATTTTCCAATGAGGATAGAAGTAGTAACTAGAAGTTGTTTTCTCTGACCTGCTTTCTTCATAGATAAAGTGCTCAAGGCAGAGATCCACTCTCCTTCTGAGTGAGAATCAAAGTTTACAGAATCCTTTAGGAGTTATTCCATTGTTTTCTCAGGGTTCCAGATCAGCCCATCAGCAGTGACACCCAGTCCAGATGAGATGTAATAGTACTTGAAACATCCAGATGCTCTCACATTGCATATGACAATAAATTTCTGATCTAGCTCATGGATGTGGTGCTCAGGGACATGATTTAGTGGTGAATTGTTAGAGTTAGGGTAGTATGGTTAGGTTGTGGTTGGACTTGATGATCTCGAGGGTCTTTTCCAACCTGAGTAATTCTATGATTCTACGGTTCTATGATTCAACTGGCTATGAAATGAGTTAATGACTAGATCCGATCAAATCCTGAAACAATATTTCTAAGCATTATTTCTACTTTTTCATTTGTTTGTTTCAGTTGGTAGGGAAATAGTCAAAATTACAGACATTTCTGAAGCCTTTACTTCCAGAAAAACTGAAAAAAATCCCATTCAGACGTCATATAAGCAGCTTGAAGAGCCTGCTCTCAGATGCACGACACTGAAGAACTAGAACAAAAATTAGGAATCATGAAACTGTCCAAAAAGACTTTTTCAAATTGTTCTTGATTTGCTAAAATTCTGTCGCTGCGTATCAACAGAAGTTTAGAACTTAGTGGAACCTCCATTTTCTTATAGAAAGCTGTTGCTTCCAAAGCCCATTCAGTGAAATTTGATCATGGGACAAATTCCGTAATAAATGATCCACGGTGATCAAAGTTCTAATTGCTTGGAGTTATGCAAATTATATGATGGACTTTCTTTGAGAATCATAGACATACGTGTCAACAACCTCAGTATGATAAAAGACTTGGAAGAAACTAACTACACATAAACATTTCTCATTCATTATCTTAGGTTTCTGCTACTATGTGACAAATCATTAGTCCTAGTGTAAGGCAAGCTTTAAAAATGTAATTACTTAATCACGCAGTTAGTTCCTCATCAATCCTACCAGCACTTATTCTTAACTAGCTTTAAAGAACAAAATTAGGAGTAATTTGTAAGCAAAAGTAATTGAGGAAAAGCTGATATTGCCAAGGTGTTGACAGCACAGCACATGGTGCTGTTTCCCTTAATTCCTTAGCAAAGCAGTGGTCTGCAACCTTTGCTGAGCAGCACTGTTGACTGGCTGCTAGTGCAGACTTAAAGCACACTTCTGTGCCCCGTCACTGAGGTCAGGAAGGAGTGTTTTGCTCATTTTGTGCCTGGCATTCAACACTTGCATCTTCAAGGGTGGCAGGAAGGAGTTATGGAGGATGGAGGCTGAGTTCTGGACACCTTGATATCAGGCTCGGAAGGAATCCTGTTTCATTTTTTGAGATCTCAGTTAGGAACAGTGTTAACCCAGAAAAGGGAAAGGGTACATTGACAGCAAGAGGAATCAGAGCTTGTAGTCCATGATTTTTGTATTTTCCTAAATCATACAATCATAGAATCACCAGGGTTGGAAAAGACCTCTGAGATCATCCATTGCAACCATCCACCAACCATCAATATTTCCCCACTAAATCACGTCCCTTAACACGACACCTAAATGTTTCTTTAACACCTCCAGAGACAGTGACTCCATCACCTCCCTGGGCAGCCTCTTCCAGTGCATGACCACTCTTTAGAAAAGGAAATGTTTCCTAATATCCAAATCGACCCTCCCCTGGTGCACCTTGAGGCCCCTGGTCCTGTCACTGAACTCCAGGAGATCCATATTGGGGTGAAGAAGAAATGAAGGAGAATTGAAATTTTTTAATGTGTTGTGTTTCAGTGGAGGGTGTCACTTTTAAGACTTTTCTCATGTGTGAAAAATCTGAAGAATGATTTGAAATGATGTAAATATCTGAAATCATCATTTCCCAGGGTGAAAAGCCCCGGTGTTGTGCTTTAAGTCAGCTTGTGAACAACATTATGCACATGTACTGTCTATATACCCACCTATTTATTTGCACAGCATAGTCCTGAAATCGTCGAGATGAAAATGAATGATTTTGAAAATGTTAATATATTATAATTTTTAAAAGATAATAATAATAAAAAAGAACAGAGATTGTGTTTTTAAATGCCTGCTCTGGAAATAACCACTTAGTTGACCTGGCTAAAAATAAATCTATCAGTTCTGCAAGCAAGTCAAAGTTAAGCAAAAAGGGAGGAGGAAAACAAACAAACAAATGAATACAGATAGGTTTGTTCCCAGCATTTCTTCATCCTGACCTTCTTTGTTTACCATGCAGGATGCTGCACACTGAGGAGACAGAGGAGATTCTTCCACACCTGCCCTGTAAGCTACGGAGGAGAAAAAGACCAAGGATAGCCAAGTCAGCTGGTGAGAAGTCAAAGGTTTTTCCAGTTGAGTCTTTGCTCTTTATAATGAAATGTTTCATGAAAGTTAACGTCAAGATGTTTCAATTTTGCAAATTATGTACTTGTGATAAGGAAATTTGGTCAGAATTTGGGGCAGTTAGATCACCTTTCTCTCTTTTGGAGCAGCCAGCAAGGTATTATAAATTCCCAGGGGGGAAAATCAGAAAAGAATAATGAAATAAAGTAAAAATGCACTAGGAGCTTTCTGATCCTTTGAGCTCCATTGTCCCAGGTGCCTGCAGAGATACAATGGAAGAGTGACATACCAGGAAAAAGAAAGAAAAGAGTTCACTGTTTGGAAGGTGAAGGGTAGAGCAAGATATTCAAAGGGAATCCAATCTGAATAAGAAACAGTGGAAGTATTTTGTGGCGGTTAAAGTTCATTGCAGAGGATGTTTCTATCCAAGCTTAACTGAAACTAATTAACTGTGATTGCAACACATTTCTTTTCAATAATTGTGCCTGCGGGTTTGTTTAGGACATAACGCTGTGCTATTTCTAAAGGCACAGTCCTCGTGACATCTGATAGGATCACAGCACGCTTGTGTTAGCCAACTCTTGTCTTCACCAAGGGAGAAAAGACCAAAAAAGAACAATGCACTCGTGCCACCTTAAACACTTCTAAGTCATTTGAAAGTCTTGCTGTCGCAAATTTACCTCTTTGTAGCACGCATTTGTCTTGGCTTTGAGTTGCAAATGGAGAGGGAGTAGAAGGAAAGTAAGTTACTTGAGTGGTGCACGCTCACAGCTGCAACATAACGTTCTGCATCACAGCAACTGGAAGTGATAGAGAAAATCCCACCGAGGAATGCCCTCAGATCATTCAGCATTTGTTGTTTTCTTTTCCGTAGAGACGTTGTATGGGTAGACAGTGGTTTTCTTTTGTTGCTTTAGCCAACAGGTATTTTAACAACAGAATCAACAGCATTTGCCTCTAGGAGGCTGGCACGCATGAAAATGAGAAATCCGGTTGTGAATGGTGTTTTTTTCTTGTGATTAGCTGAATGAGAGCAGGCTTATATTGCTTTTTGCAGACAGAAGCAAAATCTCTGAATTCAGTCTTTGCATTGGTACAGTGTTACTTGGCACTGACCAAGGGGCTGTGTAACCCTGATCCTGAAGCCCTGTGTGAAAACTGGGGAAAAAACAGATGCTAAAAGTGCTTTAAAAGGTGGCTCTGAACACAGCCACAAAAGCGTTGCTGGTGCCCTTTAGCCCCAAGGCTTCTGCAGTGAAGAAACTAAATATCACCCATTTTTGGAACCCACTGAAAAGACCTTTCTGAGGGAAACAGAACTGCAACAGACAAGAACAGTTGTGATACAGCCAACTATTTCTTGAACCAGCTGACGTAGATTAGGATAGTATATGGTGGAATTCATCTCCTTTTAATGACAGACAGCTAAATAATGGGTGCCTAGATCTAGTCTGCACTGTTTGTATCAGTTTAGCAACTATCACCTCCTGAGAGCTCTTTACCTGCCTCACAGTAGGCTCCTACGTCAGGCAGAGATGAGTCATTGTCTCAGAGGATCTGTTTCATTGACAGAGAAAATACCCTTGAGTGCCTAGCTCACACTTGGGCAAATAACATTTAGACAAGTAAATGAGATGTTCTCCAGGAGAACAGGTCTGTCTCCTTCTAATTTTGCAAAGGTGTGTATTTGTACAAGAACTCATCTCTTCTTGCAGACATCCTTTCTAGTGGTTCCTTGTGTAACAGTGGTATTTGTGCAAGAGTAGGAGTTGTACTCAATGACCCTTCGAACTCAGAATACTCTATGATTCTATGATTCCATGACTTTGTATTCAGCCACATGTAAGCCATTTGCAGGAAGACGAGCCGAATTCACACATTCAAAAACTTGAGAAAAGGTTAAGTGAACAGAATGGATTAAACGGGAGGAAAACTCTCAGCTCTCATGAGCACAGAGCTCACCCCATACCCCAAACCTCCTCACCCATGTCTTGAAGAATAATGGTATCCAGTATGCAATGAAAGTACTAAAACTGCTGCACTGTGCCACAGATTCTCTCGCTAAACATGTCATGAGGCAAAATTTTATAGGCACTGTAAAATCTTTTTACCACACACAGCTGCATTACCCAAAATTACTCAAATCTGCAGGGCATCTGAAATGCACACTACAGCAATAATAGGCTTTGCTGCTTAAAAAGTGATTATGACTAAGGCACAAAAACAATTATCACCGAGCTTAATTGCAAAGAATTAAGCACTACATATATATATGTGTATATAAGCATGCACACATATACATGTATGTACATAAATATGGCACCTTGTTTCATTCAGAAAAGCTGAATTCACAAGAGTGAATATATGAGTTTCTTGGAAAAAAAAATAAACAAAAAAACATGAAAGCCAAACCTAAACACCAACAGCAATCAGAAAGAACTGGTTCAACTGAAGCCAGAAAGAAAGCAGAGGCAGCACCATTTACGTTATTGGTAAAGAATACTTTACTAAGAAAGAACGTAATTGAATTAGAGCCATAAGTCCATTGACAGCATGCTTTTCTGAGGAGTGATGAGAACTGGATCCTCAAGACTACTAAAACAGAAAAAAAATCTTAAATTCTATTTGTTTCTTGCATATATCTTCCTGTCTTCTGGGAATGTAGACCTTACAGACTTTCCAAGCCAGAGTTTCAACCTGTATTTTTATTTTTCATAACTTTGGATGAACTGTTTTTCATTGTTGTTGTTGTTGTTTTTTTTCCTAGCCCTGGGCAGCCTGGTCTGGTATTAAATGTGGAGTTTGGTGGCCCTGCCTGTGGCGGGGGGGTTGGAGATTCATGATCCTTGAATCCGGGCTATTCTGTGATTCTGTGATTCTGTGATTCTGTGATTCTGCTCGTTAGGAGTATTTGGTTTTAGCTTCAGTGTCAACTCTTCTCATGAACTTCCAATTATCTGCTTTTTTTAGTGGCACCTTTTCATTGTACCAAGATTAACTGGCTGAATGGTCTGGAAAAGCCAGCACTTTTACCACACTGCCTACATTTAGGGTAGCACATAACATTTCATGCTTGTCTCCTTCCCAGCCCTGTCAGATCACATCAGTGCAGTGTCTTACTATATACCAGGAGAGCATATATCAATCACTTTATTACACTCATTGCAATTTTCCTGTGCAGCTCCGAGCTGTGACGGTCCTTAAAAAAAGAATGGGATAGTGATTAAAGCAGAAATAATTAGGAAAAATGAGTGAAACCTTCAACTGTTGCTGGCTTTACTGACTTCAGCAAAACTAGGTCAACTGATGTCAAATGGGGATCCCACCAGTTGAGTTTGGTGCTGTTTCCACTTCAGGCTTTTGCTCTGACCTTCACTAATTACACCACATAGCAGGCACACAACTGTCTAAGTTCTTTAAAATGAAGAGGATAAAACACCAGAAAAACACAATGATTGTTATTAATTTGAATTGCACAGAGGCCTATGCACTGGAAAAGGCAATATTTGTAGTACACAATCAAGCACGGGTAGGATGATGGCTGGGAACACTGTCGTGCTGACAGAGCTATGTCAAGCAGTCCTTTCACCTCTGGCTGTGGATCACTATGCTAATAAATATGGCAAAGCTTTGTTGATTCTGCTGCAACAGATGAGTCATTTGATGCTGCTTTAGTTTCTGTTGAACTAATAAATTTGGCACAGCAGATGACTGGCACTGGTTGTTCCTACCATTAAATTGTTAGCATAGCCACTGGGTTATGAAAACCTACATTTTCCCAGAAAATTTACCCCAGATATGGGGAACAGAATGGAAGTACTCCATATCAAGCACTTTGGATTTGGGAGTGAGAGAGAATAGCTGTATGGATACAAGCAGTGTTGTGCTGGTTAGTCTCAAAGTCCAAGAAGGGTCCCCTCAGTCCAGGAGGCTGAAGAAGTTCCAAACGTACCTCCACAGGATCTCCTTCCCCTTTGCTTAGATGTGTCTTACTGAAAATTAAGGTTCTTGAATTTCTAGTGGACATAACAAATAAGTATTGACATGAAGATCAGAAAAAGAGACTTTCTGTTTGGCTGTTTTACATAATGGGATCTTGGTTGATTTTTCTTCAGCTGCATGTTTTTCTTAATAGATAGCTGGAAGGTCAAAGGGCTGATAGGGATGATGTAACATTTGATATGATAACTGGAATTAATCACCATTCATCTAAAAGTTAGGCATGCAGTATTAAAAAAATCTCCTTAAGCAGCTGCAAGGGGGAGGAAAAATTATCCTGTATCTCATAGACATCTGTCTCCAGATGGGACAAGTTGCCTTCTGGAGGTGTACATCCTCCTCTTCCAACTGTTAAAAGAGCACAGATGATTTATTTAGAGTGTATGCCCGGCATTTCAATAATAAAATTAAGACATGACTCCCATCCTCACACCCAGGGTTTGCAAATGGAGGTTAGAGCATCCAAAGCCCTATGCAAGTCAATGGGAATTAGATATGTAAAACCAAATGTTAGGTAGATCAGTGCTTCTTTCCAAACTGCCTAGGTGTAAGAAGCACTGCCTTATAGGGGAATGCACATTCTTTGTTTCCATACCTGGTGCTGGGAAACAGTTAAATACAGTAAACTGTGATGATTGTCAGTCAGGATCCCATACGGAAAACTACCTAAATTTACCAGTAAAAAAGAAAGAGAAGTACCATTTTCCATGTTTTATGCTCAGTGGTCTAATTTTAGGAGTTACCCACAGTACTACAGTGTTTGAATAAGAATCACCATTCATAAAAATCTGCTGGAAAGAATGAATTAGAACCCAGCAACTTTTATTTCCCTTTTCATTCTTTAACTTCTACCATATCACCTCTTTAAGAGCTCATATAGATTACTGCACTACTTCTGTGAATGCCAATAATATATTTATGGTGGGAGAACTTAATGTCTGCAGACATAAACCTGGACGCTACATAACTAAGTGCTGTACGAATGTCAGAGAGAAGCAGGCCATACTCCTACATGATGCTCTTGTTAGGTGGGACCATGTCTCGAACTTCTAAAGTAAATCCCATACACTGAAGTTCAACTGCTGAAAACCAGAGAAAAATCTAAGGAATATGTTTAAAATTGGTGCCTTTGCTTTTTTCACAGAATTTGGAATGTGTTTCTTTGAGCTTTCTCATTTCTGTTCATTCATGTTATAATTGAAAATTGATTTCCTTGCTTTTTATTGATTATGAACTGAAGCTTTCCTGCTGCAAATTTGGTGCCTTCTGAAAATTCAAAGTTGGAGAAAATGTCTGTAAAAAAATCCAAGATTTTACTCATGGGCTGCCGTGTTTTGCCTTTCAGATGGAACAAAAGTCATAGAAAAAAAATTGATTAGCTCTCTAGGAGAACATCTGTTTGTGATTGACTTAAATCATTAGTCTGTTTGTTGTGGTTTTTTGTTGTTGTTGTTGTTATTACTACTATTTTTCTCTTGAGAATCAATTTTCAAGCTTTCGTCTATCCTTTTTAATAAAAATCTAACATTTTTCTATACAACTTGAAGAGACAAAAATGCTGAAATATGTTTTCACAGGGGTGAGAAAATAATAGTGATTAAGTCGAGCTCTACACCTCCCAATAGAAAACAGATATTTTTTATGGAAAGTGGCCACAGCTGCACATAACAACATGCATTAGTGCATCTTGCAGTGAAATGAAATCGAACAGCAAGACACGATCATAAGCCTATCTTGGAGTGTAGTCAATTTGTCCAGTAAATATTGTGGCATTAACAGTTTTATTTGTTGATCATTTCTGATGTTAATGGTAATGGGCCCCTTTGGTATTGGGATATTTATGTCTGACAGTGTGGTGCAATTTACATTAATAAGACTCATTAATTTCAGATGGTTTCTACTATGGAAGAAGGAAATATTAGAAGTGTTTTGTGTTGTGCTTTTTTTCAAGATTAGTCTCTCTCTCCACACAGCACAGAGTCACTAAGCTACATTGCAGCACAACAATGAATACTTCCCTTGTTGTTGTTATTAATGATTTGCTTGCTTGCCAAAGTTGAGGGTGGATAGCTGCCTCTTGGGGGAATTATCATTCTCCCATACTTTTCCCCTTTGTGTGTAACTCATAATTTCAAACAAAACTAGAAGCATTTGTGTTTCCTCCTCCCATTTCCTACATCCTCTTGGCTTCCATGATGATGATAATCCTGGCCATCAATTAGAGTTTGGATGCTAAAATTAACTGGGAGGATCCATGACATGAAATGACAATTCCTTCCTTGAAAACGATACAAATGACTCAGTTCTCCAGTGTGTTCAATTTTTATAACAGGAAATAGAAAGCTAATTACTGGTTATTAGGGGCTTTCTAAATACCTCTATCTCTGTGTCTTTTATTAGTTGGACAATGAACAGTTACTGCATACGAGATGAGGAAAGTCAAAGCAAATAATTTATTGGGACTGATTTCCATAATGGGTTTTCAGGCACAGACTTGTGGCACTGGCTACTCGTATGGCCGCCACTGTCCTCAGCATCAAAATGTTTTTAATTCTTTGTGAAAATGGAAGATATTCAGTGTTTTTTGCTTTTTAAGACTCAGTTATATTGGATAAAAATATACAGCTTGGTAATATCTAACTCAGCCAAGTAAATTTCTGTTTGTTTGAGAGTTTATTTGTACTTACAGCATCTTCTCTAGTTCTATTTTGAAGCCTCTGAACAAGCAAATTTAAAATTATTTAATTCCAGGGAACCTGGAAAATATGAAAAAGATTTGCTTAAGGAGAAGACTTAATCTGAGGAGCAATTAAATCTATTGGAAAAAGAGTCTCACTCTTATTGACTTCAGACCTTGAGAAGTCTTTCTATCAAAATTAGGTGTTGTTCAGAAAGGTGCATGCTATTCTATTGGTTCTCAGCTTTCCCTTCAGCAAGACTCAGCATTACAAGAAAAAATGCAAGCTTCTCTTAAAACTTAGATATGAAATTAAAAAGAATGTATTCAGAACCCATTAAAATGTGTTAATGAGACTCAGTTTGAACAAAATCAAAGATGAAAAACTCATCATCAAATTTGTATAATTATTGAGATATAATAATTACCATATAATATGATACATCGAATATAACTATCATATAATTATCGAGATCATACTTTTTGAACAAAGAAGTTTTGTGTTTTTATTCTTTTTTCCCAAGCCTAATATCCGATTCTGCCAAAATACATAGCAGCATTTCATGCAAAATATAAGTGAAATATTTACCCATTTTGGTCAAAAGTTTGATTATATATGCTTCATAACCAGCTACTGTGAGCCATCTATTTCTCTGTAGAAGTCCCCTTGAATTCTTTTCTGCACTTAACAAAAACTTAAGAAATGAATGGTAATTTTGGTCTCCTTAGCCTATGTTTCTATTATTTCTTTAGTATCCAGACACTACTCATCCCAGCTTTTCCCCTTGGTCACTACACACCATTACTAACTGCTGTCAGAGCAGATCCAATTGGAGTAACAGGACTCTTCTATCCGCTGTGGCTCATTTCAACCTGTATTTTGTGATCTGCATGTATGACTGCATAACTTAAGCTCAGCCCACAAATTTGCTCCCAATCCAACTTCTATGTCTACTTTATAGGCAAATTTCACTCTACCACCGAACTAAGCAGAAATGCCAGCAATGGTGGCCATTTTAGAATTTAGAAGTTTTATAAGAATCGTGGCTAGGTAATAGCGCATGCAGAGTGTCTACTGTGACTCCTGACATTTATCCAGACATTCTTAATGCATCTGTAATCAAGAGAGAGATAACTTTTAAGCCTGTGGATCATCCATAATTGCCAGGAATTGATTTTGTATAAAGTTAAAAAAAGAGGTAGTTGTGATGTAGCTACCTGGAGTAGACACTACGACTCCTTCTATTTTATTTTGTCAGCTAGTTAGTAATCTTGACTGTTCACTCCTCTCATGAACTTAGATACTATAATAGTGATTAATGCCAATGAAAATAGCATGTTTGAATACATCATTTAAGAGTTACTATCAAACATTATAAAAGCAATATGGCTTGGAGGACCAGCTGCAGCCTATTTAACAAAGATAGTAGTTATAGCTGGATTACAGACACTTCCAGGGCTTTCTGTCTTGTGAATTATTCCTCACACTGTAGTTTTCATTGTAGGATGAATTAATTTTCACTGAACAGTCATCACATCTGAATTTTGCCTTTCTGCATTGGTTTAAACTGTGCTGTTGTCAAGTTATAGAGTGATCATACAATTTGATGCCATCCATAAAAGCAAGAACAAAACAATAAACCAAAGTCTGAAACACAATTTAATTGGCCAAAGCATTGTGTTTGAGATTACCTGTATGTTTAGAGGCAGACTTCCCACCCAAGAAAAGTGATATCTAATTCTGACTTATCTCCAGTAAAATATTTTAATGTAAAGTACTGCTTAATTTGGATGAATAAGAATCAGACACTTATTTTTTATGTTTTAGGATAGACATGGCTGGCAACCATTTCAGATTGCCTCTAATATAAGAATTTATTTTTATTCGCTTCTAAATTTGCCAAAGCTAAGACATCTGACTAAAAAAAAAAATCTTTGTTGAGAGTTTACATCCAGCTGTTTTCATTTTGTATGGACTGATTTTTTTTTCTTCTTCTGAAATGTTTCTACTAAAGGATCTTACTATTTCAAAGAATAAGCTTGAAGAATCCTCGTGACACTCATTAGTCCTGCTTGAGGAGTTACCTAAAACAAGATCAGGGATGCTGTTCAAATGGAAACCTTTCATGATTTGGCCAATTTGTGAGCTTTTGAAAAGCACTCTGTAATAAGACCTAACAATTACCCAGTGATTAATCTGAACTCAGCATGATTCTGTCCATCACGTCCCCTAGAACACTACAAAACCTTGTTTACCTTTCATAGCTTCTTGACCTCAGAGCTGGGCAGCCTAGGCCTTGCAGTCTATAAAGTGCATCTAGAGAGAGCAAAACCTCCTGAGCTGTTTGGTGAGGAGCTTTTGATGTGGTAGTAGAGAATAACAGCCAACAACTGCTATTATCTGTGTCTGCCAGTGTGAGATGAAGCTTAAATTTATGCTGGCAGAGTGTAGGTAGGAGGAAGGAAGAAGATATTACAAAGCCCATCAGCAAGCAATAGTCAGATTTTGTTGCTGATTTTAAGTTTTAAACCCTAAGTGATTTTACGGTCTGACAAACAATTCAGGTTGGGAAACTAAGCTACAACACCATATCACTTCGTTAAAAACTCTGTTTTAATAAGTAGACATACGTGAACAACTTTCACCCTTGAACTGTTAAAACTTACAATTATCCCATGTAACAGTCTTTAAAGATGCTCTGTTTGGTTTATTTATTTTTTTTTTAGCTGAGTTTACTATCTTCCAACCTGAAGTGTCAAGTGAACCCATAAACTGTTGTTCACAGTTGTGGATCTGTCCATGTCCAATTTCAGAGAGGAGGCTCTTGACTACTGAGCCCCCAAATCCATAGCCTGTCTTCTCCAAGAAAATGAACTGAAAGGACATATGTCAGCAGAAGCTGCTCCACCAGTCCATCTCCAGATGTTCTGCTAAGTATTGCTTTACCCACCCAGGCGGTATCATGGACTACTACTTAGATGCACAAGTCACCTTCTGAAGGGGACTCGTGCCCATGAAGTGACCACCAGGATATCTTTGTGATGTGTCCCCCAGCTATATTCAGGGCCGTTTAAACACATCTGAGCATGATGTAAGTGCAATTGCTGTTGGCACTGTACTGAAAACAGGGGTTCACATTTTCAATGGAGGCACAACATGCAATAAACCTATAATACTTAAAAAAAAAATAAAAAAAAAAATCACTCCTAAGATTGAATTAAAGCAGATACGTTGTCTTTGATCAAGTTACAAGCAGGCAGAAGTGTTAATATACTGGAGCATTTTCACAGCGGAAATGAATTACACCATAGGCCATGCAACTGTAAAGCCGAGCGGAAATTGTAACAACAACAAAAAAATCAACGACTGAGTCTAAACTGTGAAGGATGTTGGCAAATGTCCAGGAAAAGGTATGGCTGGTGCCAAACTTGCATAAAAGACTGGTTTAACAGTCAGTCCAATTGCTATAACTGCCTCTTTTTTTTTTTTTCCTTTAGCTGTTTTTCCTATTGTAACTAATCTCATTAAATAAGGACCATTGTCTCTGCCCCTCAGACAACAGGCTCATTCAGGGGAGCTGTGCCATGCATCGAGATCCTTCAGTAGGATATGAAAGGGAAAACGGCACATCATAAAAATAGAAGGGATTGAGTGTGTTCCACATTGAAAGGCAGGAAAAAGCCTTCACAGCGTGTCTGAAATCCAGCAACATTTGAAGACATCTCTTGGAAAAGCTTGTGTGAAATCCTATCAATGTTTGAGATTATTGGAAGGTGGGAGAGAAAAGCATTTGGGGCATGTCTGATGATTCCATAAACCTATGGCAGCATGACAAAAGGAGAGATCACCCACCAGGATTAGCACAGGGGTGATGGAAGGAAGGAAATAGTAAATACAGAGAAAGGTTTAAGAATTTGATCCAAGTCCCTCAGAGAAAATAGGAACTTTCCCATTTATTTATTAAAGAAGAAATTTATAACAAATTGACTTATAAAGTACCTCACCTCTTATCCTCACCTTCCCTTTCCTGCAAGAGCACGTGGTTAAAATGAACAGTTGTCATGATAAAGCTTTCCAGGAGAAAAAAGAAATCAACCAAACAATATTATTGAGTTGCAAAATGCAAGCAAGCACTCTGAAAAACAAAGCAAGTACACTGCTCACCTCTATTTGTGCCTAGGGACAGGTTGCATGTCTGGGGCATAAGACGAAACCCTCTCACAGGTATAGTAAAAATAATTTGTATCTTTTCAAAGTCACTGTATGGAAAAAAGAAACAACAGCAAACTATCATTAGCTTCAGTTACCAGATGAAGAAACTGAGACAAAATTTGCATGGGGCTGTCCGGTAGCTTGGACTCCTTTTTTCTGATGTTTTGTTCATCTGTGGGCACCAATAAAGTAAATTCCATGTTTTTATTTTGTGTATACAGTCCTCAGTCTTTTTTTGCTGTCTTTTTCTTCTCCTTTTGCCTCTTATCCTTTTGCCTCTTCCATTTCTTCACCCATCCAAGCACGCAAGTTCCTAAGCTAAGTCTAGCCACAGAGTAACACTCAGCTCAGGGGAAAGGTAATGACTGAAAGACATATTAAGCAAACCCTTGGTTTGTTCTGACTCTTTTAATCTTTTCTGTAGAATCTCATAGAGGAGCTGATAGACTACACAACACAGGTCCTATTTTAAGGGAAAAAAGTAGCAGAGATTTTGAGTTAAAATTCATTTTCTTAACTGCCAGCACCACCAGTACCTGTCAACCTTCAAAAAAATGTCACAAACTTTTCACCATTACATCTTCACATCCTCCTTAGGAAACGATGTTTCTCCAAGCAGGAAGGAGCCAGTGTATGGATGGAAAGACAAACACACAGACAGATTATCCTCACGTATAAACAGCATTCTTAGTGCAATGATAGTCACAACATCACGGGCGAATCAAACTCAAGTGGAACACAAAGCAAATCACTTAGCCCTTGCCAAGTATAAATCTCCTTTTGCACAGTTAATTTAGATTTAACCTGGCTGAATTAGGCTATGTTTTCAGTCAAGTCAACAAGATCAGATGAAAGTCCTTATTATCAGGTTTAGGGCTGTGGATGCTTAGCTGGTATGAGTCAACTATAGCAGTGCTGTAGTCAGCTGAACTATCCTAATGATGATCTGTATCACTGCTGGCTTTAGTTTAGGCACAGCCAGATGTTCTTGTGTGGTAGTTGGTCTGGTGATTCAGTCATAGGGGTGCTCCTACCAAAGTAGTTTAAACTATTAGGGTGAAATAGTGTTCATGATAAAAGGTCAGCTTTGTACTTTCATTTAGCAATTAATTTTAGTAAGAGTAATTTTCTTGCTTTCAATCTCTTGCCTCTACTATTGCACGCACAACATTCTAGTCAATAGGAGTCCAGGAAAGAAATATTTGACATAATGAATCTCTCCTGTCTATTTTTATGTGGAGGACAAACTTTATTGGCTTTTATGGTAATTCTGTGATTGTGAAAAAGTGAGAACTTACATACCTATCTGGAAATTCCTAGCAGCTAACACGTTTAAATTGCAAGGTAGATAATTTCCAGGCATTGAAGTTCCTTTGGATATTCACGTTGTGCTCTGCATCCGTTTATAGAAAGG